>SKCR01054574.1:0-29532 GCA_019454045.1 Zanthoxylum bungeanum | reverse complement strand
CTTGCATCGGTATACCCAGATACCTTAAGTTCTCATTCTCCATAGATTAAGAAGGCATCCTTAGTTCGTCTAAGATACTTAAGGATACTCTTAACCGCCATCCAGTGACCTTCACCTGGATCGGCCTGATAGCGACTACACATGCTCAAAGCATATGAGACATCAGGTCGCGTACATATCATGGCATACATGATCGATCCGACTGCCGAGGCGAACGGTGTCCGACTCATGTTGTCTCTCTCATCTTGAGTTTTAGGACACATGTCCCTAGATAGATAGCCACCATGTGATATTGGCAACAGTCCCTTCTTGGACTGATCCATGTTGAATCTCTTCAACACTTTGTCAATGTACGTGCTCTGGGAGAGTCCAAGCAGCTTTCTAGATCTATCCCGGTAGATCTTTATTCCCAGAATAAAGGCTGCTTCTCCCAGATCTTTCATGGAGAATTTCAATGAAAGCCAAGCTTTCACCGACGTTAACATGGGAATGTCATTGCCTATTAGCAATACATCATCAACATAAAGGACAATAAAAGTCAGTGCTCTCCCCACTAACCTTCTTGTATACACAATGATCATCTTCATTTTGAATGAAATCATATTCTTTTATGATTTCATCAAAACGTTGGTTCCATGACCGCGATGCTTGCTTCAGTCCATAAATGGACCGATTTAACTTACAAACCTTGTTTTCAAGTCCAGGCACGATAAAACCGTCAGGCTGTTGCATATAAACATCCTCCAACAGGTTTTCGTTAAGGAAAGCGGTTTTAACGTCCATCTGCCATATCTCGTAATCGAAATATGCAGCTATAGCAAGCATTATCCGAATGGATTTAACCATGGCAACAGGTGAGAAGGTTTCGTCATAATCGACACCATGTACTTGACGATACCCCTTCACTACAAGCCTAGCTTTGTACGTTTGTACGTTGCCATCCATGCGGTCTTCTTCTTGAAGACCCATTTGCATCCAATAGGCTTTACGCCTTCTGGTGCATCAACCAGTGTCCAAACTTGGTTGGTGTACATGGAATCCATTTCGGACTTCATGGCCTCTTGCCATAAAGCGGAATCGATATCTTGTATCGCTTCCTCAAACGTAGCCGGTTCGTTATCCTCAATAAGATTAATATCGACATGAGGCGAGATCAGGAACCCATACCTCTCAGGCAGTCTCCTGACTCTCTCCGACCTACGCGGTCCTTGTGTAATTGAAGATTGTGGTACAGTCTCATCCTGGATGGACTGTTCATGTTCCGTCGAGGGTTCGATGCCAGGAACAGTATCACTCCGATTTTCATCGAGTTCTACTTTCCTCCCACTAATCACTGCATTTAGGAATTCCTTCTCAAGGAAACCGCATGTAGAGCAACAAATACTTTGTTCTCTCGTGGGTGATAGAAGTAATATCCTTTGGTTTCCCTAGGATATCCTACGAATAGGCATTTATCCGATTTGGGTTCAAGTTTGGTACCTTCCAAACGTTTGACGTATGCCCAGCATCCTCAAATCTTTAGGAATGAGAAACCCGGTTTCTTTCCTGTCCATATCTCATATGGTGTCTGTTGTACAGACTTTGACGGAACCTTATTCAAAATAAGAATTGTACTGTTTAATGCATATCCCCAAAAGGAAATAGATAGCTCAGTGCGACTCATCATAGACCTAACCATGTCCAACAAAGTTCGGTTTCTCCGTTCGGACACACCGTTTAATTGCGGTGTTCGAGGAGGAGTCCACTGTGAAAGAATACCATATTCTTTCAAGTAATCTAGAAACTCGTTGCTCAAGTATTCGCCACCACGGTCCGACCGTAATGTCTTTATACTCTTACCTGTCTGTTTTTCAACTTCGTGTCGAAACTCTTTGAATTTCTCAAAAGTTTCCGACTTGTGTCTCATGAGATACACATAACCATAACGTGATGCATCATCCGTAAAGGTTACGAAGTATTCGTATCCACCTCTAGCCTGGCTAGACATGGGCCCACATACGTCACTATGAACGAGGGCTAACAGTTCGGTGGCGCGTTCACCTTTACCGCTAAAAGGTGATTTAGGCATTTTGCCTAATATGCAAGATTCGCAGACGTCATATGAATTTAGATCAAATCTGTCCAAGTACCCACTCTTCGAAAGTGTGGATATGCGAGTCTTGTTTATGTGTCCCAGACGACAATGCCACATATAAGTTTCATCATTGGATTACTCATTTTAAGCCTTTTGTTTGTTATTTTATATGTTGGAGATTCATTTATATTCAAAATATAAAGACCATTATTTGCAACAGCAGTGCAAATTTCTACATCATTTTTATATAAGTAACACCCAGTTTCCGAAATATAAAGTGTACCCACATTGGGTTAACATAGAAACAGAAATAATATTCCTAGTCAAACTAGGTACATAATAACAGTCATTAAGTTCAAGTACATGCCCTGAGGTAGTTCCAAAGAAAAGTGCCTACGGCCAAAACAGCAACAGGTGTCCCATTTCCAACACGCAGATCAATCTCCCCTAAGCCAGTCTCCTGCTTATCTGCAGATCCTGCACATCAGTATATATATGAGTACCACAACCTGAATCAAAAATCCAATTTTTAAAACTAGAAGTAGTCATGTTTATTTCAATAACAAACATACCTGAGGCCGGTGCCTTGCCCGCCTTTATTCTCCTTCGGAGCGCCTTGTACTCGCGGCATCACGCTTCCAGTGACCCCGCTTGCCGCACTGGAGGCAAACATCCTGAGATTTGTCCTTCGGCTTCCCGGAAGCCTTTGACGATTTAGCCTTGCCCTTGCGCTTATGCTTCTTCTTCTTCACACCTCCAGTTGCCTTGGGCCCAGCCCTTGGTGTCTGAGATGTCGAAGCGAAGTGCGCCTCACGCTTGCTGCCCTTGAGAAGTTCCTTCTCAGCTTCCTTGAGGATTGATAATAACTCTCCAAGAGTATCCTCAGTGTTCATCAAATTGTAGTTTATGATGAACTGCTTCCAGGTATCGGGAGAGATTGTAAGATCATATCTACTGTAATCTCAGCCTCAAAGACTATCCCCATCTCTGCCAACTCATCTATGTCAGCAATCATCTGTGCCACATGGGACTCAACAGACATGCCGTCTGACATGCGTGATCGAAGAGCTTCTTAACCAACTCATATCTTTGCGATCTCTTGTTAGATCGATGAAGATCTTGCAACCTCGCCAACATGTTATAAGGATCCAAGTCCCTATTTACCGACGGAAATGCTGAGTCATAGCAGCAAGCATAATTGACTGGGCAGTATCACAATCATCGCTGTGAGTCTTCCAAAGATCCAGCTCAAGTAGCTCATCAGGTTTGGGCTTAGGCCCGAGAGGCCTTTGTATCGTATATAGCAACCTCTCAGAACCAAGGACTATCCTTAATTCATTTCCCAATCTGCAAAGTTTGTGCCCTTGAAGACATTTTCGCCCATGATTATGTCTCGACATTTCCTTTCTAGTCATCTTGACTACGACAGTCCAACTATCTAGTCAACGATTTATGGGTACAGTTTAACTGTTACAAGAAAAATAACATTATATTAGTCCAACTAAAAAAATATTTTGACGAAATAATTTGAAAGCGCGTAAAGCTAAGTATCTGAATGAAATTGCAAATTCAATACTAGCCTCCCACTATTTTTCGGCGAGCCTCTAACCCTCTGTTGAGTACTCGGGAAAACTAGTTTCCTAGTGGGCTAGGATCCCGTTAAATAACGCACAACCTTGACTTTGGCCAACAAGCTGTATGATATTTAACTAGGTAGATCTCGAAGATCAATTGGATCTCATCCAATTCCTAGATCCGGTAGGTGGACGTCCAAGTCCGAAACATATATATGCCAATACATCCAATGTATTTCCTAACCTATTTCCTCTGAATCAACTAAGCCTTGGCTTTGGCACAACAAGCTTAATGATTCCAGTTAAGCGGGACCCGTTGACATGGAAAGCTTCGTGATCAATGTCGTTGGACAAGAAGTGATCTTGACTTTGGCCAACAAATCACAACTTGGACAAGACAACGATATAGTACAAAACTCTCATGATTCAAACACATTCGCAATTGACAAAGGCCTTGACTTTGGCCAACAAACCAATGCCAATTTTGGATCTTGAGTAAGAATCACTCAACGGAAGGAAAAATCGCTTAATATTTATTTGAGGGTTTTTCGCGTAATTGGCAACCAATTAATTATCTTTGTTAGGTCTCATCATCATACACCCTTAAGCATGCTTCTAAACATCATAAGGCGAGAAAAGTAAATTAATAGTGATATGCGGATGGATATATAACAACTTGTTCCTAGAACAAATCACTCTTTTCCTCTCCCCAGCTAGCACTATTCTACTTCTACCCAATTACCCAATTAATATACAATTACAGAAACCTCATTGCAATGAGGGGAATTAGGTGAGAAGAGAATACAAAGTGATAATAAGAGACAAGGCTGGACACGCAGGTCCAATTTATAAATTCCAAATTTACAATAATTTCTAAATTACCCTTTCCCTTCTAATATCCATCCGATATGCACTATTCATTCAACACATCCACATTTATCCATTCAAGGCATGTTATACAACAAATCTAATCCAATTAATTAGTCTTTATTAGGTGACCATTCAATGTTCAAACAACGGTTTGATTTTGCGCGAGTCCAACTCGTTTGAGAATAAGTACTTAAAGTACGAATTCATGAATTATATCGAACTACTCGTTAAATCCAATTTAAGTCGTATTCAATACTAATTCTGTTATTTAATTCCAAATTAAATATTTACACTTTTAATGTGCTTTAATGACTTAGATTCCAAATCTAATCATATCGGGTCTCAAATCCCAACTAACATCTAATGTTCATTTAATTAAAGTCCGATGGACTTTCAATTGGTTTCATTAGGCTTGGGCTTTGGTTAAGTGAGTCAAACTCAATTACCAAGCCCAATAAGGAATCACCCTCATTTGCCATAAAATCAATATCAAGCCCATAAGGCCCAATTAAACATAAAAGCCCAATTAACCAAATTTTAAAATTCCAAATTTTATAACTTAATTAATTAAAGTGTAATGTCATGATTAATCATTTAAATCAATATTTCCAAAATATCAAATTAATCCATTAATCATATTTTTATCTTAAATACATGTCCAACATTATTTAATCAAAAAATCAAGTCCCTAATATGCCTCTTTACATTCGGCCAAGGTAGTGAAATTTTACCGATTTCGTTTTCAATCCGATCGAATTACAAATCGTCATTTCATGTCCGTTTAAAGTCATCCAATGATCTTACAAACAACAAAATACCAAGTCCAATGCTTTGGGTAGTATTCGGCCAAGCCTTTTTGGGGGGAAAAATTAATCCAATTTATTTTCCATGAAATTGATAATGTATAACATCAAATAACATACATTTAAGCATATTTAATCAAACAATTTCATCAAATCATGCTTCAATCAATTTTCCCCAAATTTTACCCTAATATTTTTCATGCTTTTTTAGCTCAATGATACCATTGTTGGAGTTTCTAAAACTTGTCCCAAGATCAAAAGCATGTAAAATGAATGAATAAAAGATAAAGAGTGGCGGAATCACACTTACATCGATCGGTTTTTGTGGATCCGTTGAGCAACAAAAATCTCCTTTGTTGGGATGAATTCGGCCAAGGGATTGATGAAGCTCCAAGCTTTGTTTGATCCTTCCAAGCTCAAGAATTAGTTTCCCATATCACCTTGTAGGATTCCTTGATGGTGCTAGCCAAAGATGTGTATTAAAGTTCTAAACTTATACACTTTCTTCACAAAGTTTGTAAGAAAATGGAGAAGATTGGAGAGCCAAAATCCTGCTGCAGGTTTCGGTCATAAGGAGAGAGGAAGAGTATGAATTTTTGATTTTATTTATCTTATATATTTGTTTCAAAAACAAATAAAAGATATACCAACTTTGGTCAAAAATAAATCAAAAGTCAATCACCTTTCTTTCAAGATTTTGAGTGTTTCTTACACCATCAACCACCACCTAATCCCATCACCAAAAAGGTAATCCTTGACTAGTGATGTGATGGTTGATGTGACATGTGGGCCCCACTTGATTCGAATGCGAGTGGGCCCGCAAACACTGCCGGGCTCGAGTTCGATAATTCCAAATTAGCGAACTTCCGTCGCGACGTTAATTAAATCAAATTTAATTAAATAATTATGCCTAGCAAAATTACTATTCATGTCGCTAACGAATTAACTCCAAATTAATTCGTTTGCCCGAATTAAAATCTAATTTTAATTTCGCGTCGAAATCGAATTTCGTTTAATATATCGAATATATTATTTTAACGATTAATTCCAAAATAATCTTTCTCTCTCTTCAAATAGTACTTTATCCAAGATAAAGTCTCTCACAATTAATCCCAGATTAATTAAGTTCGAATCATACGTCATCGGTGAATCTTCGGGAAGTGACCCAAGAGATCTCTAGATATGTTGGCAGTAAATCCGGTCGTTGGATTATCCGAACACGTACGTACCAAGTACCAAGTACTACATTTTACCGATTTACGAGACAATGTTGGCTTCTAGCAAAGCGTCATGCCTACCCAATTCTCTAGAAAATACTTACTTACTGGAATATAAGATCTTTGTCAGGCGTAGTATATCGTAGTATAGTGTATAGAGATCCACTATCGATGATCACGTGCAAGGCCTGGGGCTGGAATAGTGTTTGCCCCGTACGAAGCACATATCGGATATCAAGCAACTAGTCTCTTTGAATCGGATAATCCTGACCTTGTCATATTATCCCAACGGTTGCAACCTTTATAGAGATCAAGTTCTGTATCCCATCGCGATCATCATCTCCATATGCCTGAAGTGATACTTCCATCTCGACATCACACCCAATACACTACGATTCTCAATAAGCCCGGTTGAGGTGTACACATAACCTGTTACAGCCCTGGACGAGCAAAACCAAAGTTTACCGATTGTCGTAAGTATTAGCGATGCAAGTCTCAGGTTAAGACCATATACACCTACCATGAAGCGGACTCCAATAGACACATATACATACTACCAATGGGATTCCGCGGGGTCTATCCAGAGCGAAGCTGTTTTCCGTACCATCGGTAAAACACAACCTCCTATCGCACTCGCATAAGTATCCAATACTTAAATATATGAGAACTATGCCGTTATGCCCTCACAACGCGCACAAGTGCAATACTAGTCTATTCTGCATTATCGATGTCCAGTCTCGATAATACTACGACTAGGGATATTTAATGATTAAACCTTTATGGATTGATACTGTCTCATATCATGTCAATCCGGAACTAATCATATGGACTTTTACCATTTGAATATAAAAGTAAATGAATTACTAAACGGTAAAAGGCAATTTCATTACTACATAATTAATTTTGTACAAAAACACAATGTCTTTTACAAACAGTGACGCTATGGGTCATAACTGTCTAACAAGGTCCCGATTGCATGTATTTTCCGTTTAAATAACATTAAACAAGTTATAAATAATCAATATTATTTATTGTTGGGGTTGGTGCTCAGAGCGCCAATTCCCGGTTGTATTTCTTTATGAATAATTCTGTAAAACATTATGATTACGAATATTATATGCAGTTTCTATAATATCATGTATCTTTTAATATTGTAAAGACGTAATGACCTTGGAATGACTAGTCATGATGCTGTTGCAAAAGCGTTGCAACTGACATTGAGTTGTATCATGACGT
The DNA here is from genome assembly GCA_019454045.1 of Zanthoxylum bungeanum. Taxonomy (NCBI): domain Eukaryota; kingdom Viridiplantae; phylum Streptophyta; class Magnoliopsida; order Sapindales; family Rutaceae; genus Zanthoxylum; species Zanthoxylum bungeanum. Next base: position 21,758 of record SKCR01054574.1, on the reverse strand, counting down.
TGTCATTCTCAGACAGTTCCTGATTAAGGTTTAATACTATTGGTCAGTATATGTAACATCCTAGGTTATTTTAAAGTATTAGTGTGAATCTTATTTTCGCGCGTAAGGCCGAATTCGAATGCGAGGTTAATTTTTATGGTTAAAAGGGACTTTTCCAGAAATTAGTTAAAGGACAATAAAAAAAAATTAGACTTAAGGGAGCAAATTGAAATTGATACGCAAGTAATAAATAAACTCTAGAATTATCTACACACACACCCACACATGCACACATTTAATTAACACACACCTTTAAATTACACACACACACGTGTACTTGAGACACATCCACACACACAAGTCGCGGCAGAATAGAATAAAGGAGAGAAAAATAAGAAATAAGAGAGAGGGAGGAGAGGATGAGAAGCAGACGAGAGCAAGAAGAAGAAAGAAGAATCGAGGAAGATAAATGGGGGGAAAGACCGAAACAGATTGGAGAGAAAGCAGTGAGAGATCGAGAGAAAGAAAGCAAGAGAAAAGGAAGAAAAGAAGAAAAGCAGAAGCAGACCGAACAAGTGAGCAGAGGGAAGGCCGAAAGAATAGTAGAGACCGAGAAGAGAAGAAGAAGATGCCGAGAGAGGGAGGGATTCAATTGGTAAGTAACTACGCAATGAATCCTTTGATTTATTGACATTTGATTCTTAGAGTTTGGATCTAAATTTTGGAATTTACCTCAATAACTTAAATTGGGGTATGTTAAAAAGTTTTAGTGATTAATAGAGTTAGAATTAGAAAGAAATTTTGAAGAAAAGATGATTAAGGAATTCGGCCAAGAAAAAGTAGTTTAGGTTAATTTTCTGTTCTGGTATGGTGGTTTTTGGCATTATGAATGGTGAATTTAAATTTGTTTGATGTGTATTGGCAGATTATTGAATTGGAAAAAATTGGACTAAACAAGTTGATTAGAAATATATTAAAGTATTTAATTTTAGTTATTAATCATGAAATTTAAAGAAAGCTAATTTGATTAAAGGATTGGGACAGATTCGACAGAACTCTAGGAATTGGGAAGTTTTGGGGGTTTCTTTATTTGTGAAATTACATTATTTTGGATTAAGAATTGAATGTTTGGATAATGATTCTGGTTGTGTTGATGGAAAATGATTCAAGAATGTCCAAGTGTCTCTTTGGCCGAATCTTAAAGTGTTTACGAGGGGAAGATGTTTTTATGAATTCGATGGTATTTCGTACTTAAAGTGTAATGATATGGGATGATTGTTATTTGAGTTAAAAGCTTGATAGTTGTTATATTATACACTAGGCTGGATATTAAAGAGAACGGGGAATCTTCAAAAGTACCCAAGTATCTCCTTGGTCGAATTTAAGGAAATGGTTAAATAAATCAATTGTTAAGTGTGTCTTTAAATGATTACTGGATAATGTAAGAAATGAATAAGTTTAACATATATGTGAAGTTATGCGTCTGTTTATGTTGGTTGAGTGCCTAAGTATGAGTATAAGTTTTTTGTCAAATTGTTATACAAGTTATTAGTATTTTTAGTTATGAAAATAAACTAAGTTTTGATTATGTAAACGTGTATGAAGCATATATGAAGGAAGAAGAGATAAAATTTTAACTTAACTAAGATTCACATTTGAGTTAAAGTTTAATGGTGAAACTTTATGCGGTGGGAATATATTATGACTTAAGTATTGTTTTGATAGTAAAAATAAGGGACAGAATGATAATGTATATTATGTATATAATGGTTTCAGAAATACGTAAGTGTTAGTATATGTATATATTTGGCTATATAAGGTGATAAAGTAAGTATATTCATGATGTGTATGATTGAACATGAACATAAGTTTGGGATTTGATTTAAGTTTTTAAAAGTTTATCAGCAGTTTTCTTTACATGATTTTCGGGGCATGAGGTAAAACCTCACCCCAGTATGTAACTTGAGATACAGTGGAATTGACGGATTCAGAGATATGTGCACATGTGGAGGACTGAGTGGACGCTCTCAGATCCTCGACACAATGTTCTAAAAATCGGTTTGAGGCGGCGCCTCAAGGCGCGCCTCAACCGCCTCGGCAGCATCACTGCCTCGAGGCTACCGCCTCGAACCTGAAATTGAGAAATAGCCGCCTCCATCGAATGAGGCGTGCCGCCTCGCCGAATTTGGTATTGAGGCGTCCGAATTAGGTTAGAGGCGACTATTTTGCAATTTCCTCTTTTAAAAAAAAAAGAAAGAAAAAAGAAAACAGAAACGTTTTAACTTCAACAAGACCTCTGTTGAAAGGTTGAATACAAACCCTACATCTCCTTCATCTTCGATCTTTCTTCTCTGTTGAAAGGCCCAGCTTCTTCTCTTTCGTTTTCTTCTCCCTTTTTCTATCGACGACGCCGACTCACCCTTTTTGAAAGTTGAATCCTGTTTTACTCACTGTTTCTTCTTGCTTTATTATTTATTTATATCATTGTTTATTTATTTTTTATTTTCTAAACTTGATGATGGCTGCCAGCCACAGTTTCCTCTTACTTTATCATTTATTTATCTCATTGTTTACTTACTTAATGCATGTGCAGCCCGACAGCCCCTGTTTCTTTTTAATGAATCCTGTTTTACTCACTGTTTCTTCTTGCTTTATTATTTATTTATATCATTGTTTGTTTTATTTATTTTTTCTTTTCTAAACTTGATGATGGCTGCCAGCCACAGTTTCCTCTTACTTATTATTTATTTATATCATTGTTTAATGCATGTGCAGCCCGACAGCCCCTGTTCTTTTTATTTTATTATTTACTTTTATCATTGTTTATGTAATTATTATTTGCTGAGTGCTCACTGCCCAGCCACTATTGAAGTAAAAAAGTTAAAGTGATCGACATGTTCAACCACTGTTTATTTATACTTGATCATTAATAAGCAGTAGCATTATGATTTGATTTTGACAATATTATGAATTTATGATTTTATTTTATATATTTATTTTTTTATTCCTATATTTGGATTGTGGCTACCGCCTCGACCGCCTCGAGGCTGACCGCCTCGCCTCACAGAAGTCGCCGCCTCGCACCGCATACCGAGTTTTCGAACATTGCCTCGACCAAGACTAGGGTTGACAGATCCTCGAAATCCTGGTATGGTGGCTACACTGCCAGTTGAGCTGTTGTCCTGGGTGCAGAGCTCTACGTTGCCAGTTGAGCTGTTGTCCTGGACGTAGGGCACCACCAGCCTCAGAGATGCCGCAGTTGAGCTGTTGTCCTGGGCATCGAGTACCATCAGTTTTCAGAGATACCGCAGTTGAGCTGTTGTCCTGGGCATCGAGTATCATCAGTTTTCAGATTTTCAGTACATAGTTTTCAGATCATCAGTATATAGTTTTCAAAAGTCAAGATTTTAGTAAACAGTTTTCAGAAAACAGATTTTAGAAACAATTTCCAGAAACCAAAGATTTTAAGTATGTTTTCAGAAAAATAAGTTTTGTTACGAGACCTTTAAATAGAGTTTCAGAAAACAGTTTTCAGAAAACAGTTTTCCAGAAAATATCTTCTAAATAATATTACATGTTAAAGTTGAAAATAGTTTACAAGTTATGCATATAAATCATACATTCTGGTTATCATTTGAAAGCATATAGTTGGTATAAATGCATAATGGCATGATTGCATCGATACGTATATACGGTTAATATCTGTGTGTGTGGCATGATTATATAAAAGTAACAATTTGTAAAATACTAGTGTATGATAGCATGAGTTTAATTAAATGTGTATATATATATCAATGATGATTGTATGAGTTGTATGCTTACTTAGAAAGAACATATTGTAAGGATGTCAGAACATGATGAAAAGATAACATATGCATGTATACATGGTTAGTGATAGTGGATTAAATGTTTGACAGGAATAAAATTTTAGTATAACTGATTGATGATATTTCAAGATAGTAAAAATAAGAAAGTTATGATAATTGTCTAATCTAGACTAGCACAGAGTATACAGAAAAGTAAAGAGAAAAATCAGAGTAGCGCAGCAGAACTGTGATGGATCTTGGTATGTTTGTTAGTAGAATAGAACTTGATGTATTTATTATGGGTGATTGTTATATATATAGTAAGCAGAAGTTAAAGCATGTGTTTGTTCAGATAAAAGGTTTAGTAACGAGTAATATGTTTGTAAAACAGATAAGGGCTAGATAACTAACTCAGATTTAGTATATATAATTGCATGGTCACTTAGACAGCCCAGGTTAATACAGAAACAGGATTCATACTTTGTGTGTTTGACGCTCAAGGAATGAGCATAGTTACTTACTGAGTCATTATGACTCACAACCCAACAGTATTTGAGTTTTGCAGGTTGGTAACCTGATCGATCGACTACAGACACCGGAGCTTGAGAAGTTGAATAGCAGTGTTGCAGTCAGCCAGTCACCAGGTCTTGGGAGTATCAAAGTCAAATTGTATAAGAATTGAGTTGTATAAGTATAATTGTAAAAGTTTTTGTTTATACGTACTTTCGGGCATGGAGCCTAGTTGTATTGTGTCTTGAGTTCATTACTTTAGTGATTTATTATGTGTTGGGCCCGGTAGGTTGTCTGAGGTGCTGGACTTTGATCCATGTTGCATGACTTTTACCAGAGGTCATGCCGAATTTTCATCAGAGTTAGAGGCTTATAGAGGAGAGATTAGCTTCTCTTACCGGTAGCATCCTGACTTAGGCGGGATGTTACAGTATAGTAAACCCGTTGAGACCGGTACATGTCGTATACTGGAATATATGATTCCAATGGTTTCTCAATGAACCATAAGTCTGGGAGACTAGTATAGACGTGTGAGTGTTTATAGCGGATAAACACTGAACGACTCACCGAAGATTCTTAATGGATGGTACACCAACGTCAATAAGAATCTTCTCAGGTTGAGTAGCATTTGTGATTCTTAGACTAGAGATACCACTGTGGGCACATGAGACATCTTCCACACTTAGATGGCAGTCACGTCATCGATCTATTTAGATCAGACTTCCGCTTGTTCGTTGGGTGTGGATAGATCCTCAGGGTGTTCTGTGTGTATCGAGATAGGATTCGTCAGTTCTGTGTATCAGAGCATAGGTAGTCCATATGATTAGCAATCAGATAAAAATCATGGGCCCATGGTATAATTTAGAAGCTAGTTTTAAATGTTCTTTTTGAGATTGCTAATAGAGACGTCGACAGGATAATCCCCATAGAGATTTGACGTTAACATCTATATCTCTGGGATATATCCGGATACTTGTGACAGAGGAATTATACATTTGCCATGACCTCGACCTATATGATTCATCGAGTTTATCCGTGATCGTCATAATTTACGGGTGGATAAATTATGGATACGAAATTGGATTTTGTGACGGATATGCCTGAATCTAGAGTCACTAATGAAATATACTCGTAGAGCACTAGGACAACATATATAAATAATATTGATTTATAAAGTCGTTTAAAGGTTAAACGTTAAAATACATGTGTAGGGACCCGATAGTCATTTCCTTAATTTTTGTGTATTTGTATTTAATGTTAGATTAATTCAAATACACATTAATTAATTGTCAAATTGAGATATTTGACAAATATCATAATATATATGTATTTGATATTTATTGTAAATATAATACATATATTTAATATATTTATATTTAATTAATTAATTAATTATTTAATTATTAAATGATTAAATTAATTAAACTATGAATATTTTAAGTTATGATATTTCATTTAATGACTTAGTTGCAATTGTTTACTTGTTTGAATTATTCATTAAAGGTGTAATGATGAATTTAACAAGTTGGCAAGTTGAACTTTAATGAAACAGAAATAAATATCTTGATATTTTGTATATACCAAATTCGGCCCTGAGCTAATGTTGGAAGTAAAAGTTGTTTTGTTTTCATTTAGGGTTTCATAATTTGTAAAACACTAACCAAAACTCCATTAAAAGAAAGAAAAAGATACTTGAGACAAAGGAAAGAAAAACAAAGAAAAAGCTTGGATTTAAGTAAGTATTTCCAATATTTCATTCGAGAGAAAAATGTTCCTCTTATTTTGGGTTTCATCTTGTGATGTTCTTATATTTTTCTATTCTTTATTCTTTGTATTTTTTTAGGATGAAATTTTTGGAATGGGTTGAGCATGTATAAAAGATCATAGAATGCTTCTAATTTGTTAACAAGCATTCTTTTGATGGTTTTAGAAACTTGTTGCTAATCTAGAGTTATTGACCCAGTCTTAAATGACCTAGATTTGTTTTATAGTTGTTTCATTGTGGTGATGCTTGATTGTAATGGAAGAAACATGATTGAAGTATTGGATTTAACAAATTTGGTCTAATTTGTCCAATTTGAAGAAATTGAAAAATTAGGATTTGAGACCACTTCCAAATTTGGGGCTTTTCATTTATGTTGTGTATTTGGATGTGTATATGATACATACAAAATCTTATGTTGATTGGATTTCATTTGGATTTGTTTTGAACATTGAAAATGCAAAATGCACACTTTGGACATATATAGGGTAGGCCTGGGCATCGGATCGGATCAAACAAAATCGGACCGAATCGGATCGGATCTGATGATTTGGTCCGATCGAATGCAGTGTTACTTGTTTGACGGATTTCGGATCGGATAAAATCCGATCCAATCCGATCCGATCGATTTTTTTTTTTTTTTTATTATGCAAACGACGTCGTTTTGGACTATATCAAACGACGTCGTTTTGTATAATATATTAGGTCATCTTTGCTTCATTTTCTTCACTTCTTCCGTTCTTCGATATTCAGTTATTCTCTCTTAATCTTAAATCTTCAATTCATCTTCACTCTTCAGTTTACCTCCGGTCGCAGTCGCCCGTCTTCACTTCGCCAGTTCGCCGTCGCCTGCCGTCGCCCGTCTTCACTTCAGTCTCCGCTCCGATCTCCCTCTGCGACGCCTACGCCTTCAATTTACCCTTCACTCCGCCGTCGGTCGCAGTCGCAGTCGCAGCTCGCAGAGAAAGTAAGTTCCCCTTCAAAATTAGGGATTTCCATTTAGACTTAGTTAGTTAGTTAATTAATTTCGTTCAGAATCAAAATAATGAAAAAAAAATTGAAAGTTTATCAAATACTCAAATGAGAAATGACTGAAAGTTTGAAATAGTTTGCCATTTGCTGTTGTTGCCGATTTGATCTTCAATTCGTCATTCAATTTGAAGCACTTGTTGCCGATTTGGCGATTTCCATTTAATTAATTATTTTTGTTCAAAATATTGTGTAAAATTAGCACCTGTTTGCTTTGAATTTGATCGTCGTTTTGCATGAGCCTAAATACCTAATTGGCTAATTGTATGTGCTGTTTGAATTAATTCTATGACATCTTTTGGCTAGCATGTATTTGTGAAATTTCCAGAATGGTATTTTGAGGTTTGCTATTTTGAGGTCTGCTTTGCAAATGCATTCTAGAATAATTCTGCAGCTTCAATCTGTCATTTTGGGTGGTTTTATTTTCTAATTTCCCAATCCCAAGTATCCTTTGAATAATGCTTATGGACCATAATCTGTTATTTTTTTCCATAATCAGTTATCTGACTATCTGTTACTGAAAATGTCAAAATGCTACTGAATTTTCATAGCTTTGATACTACAGCATAATAAGTTATCACTCTGTTATTTGCTTTGATCGTCGTTTTGCATGACTCAAATTTTTGATAAGTCATTGTCATTGTAGATGAGTGGGTTTGAAAGCTCACCCAACAGTAGTGGGTCGGAATCAGATTCTATTGAGGTACAATTAACAGAAACAGGAAACAGAAAAGAAAATCTCGATCAAAGTCAAACTCTGAGAGACCGCCGTTGTCAAAAAAACATGATTCATCGCCGTCAATCACATCAGTAGCAACTAAAATAAGAAATAAAAGATCTGAAGTATGGAAGTTTTCCGCATGTGTGAAGATAATCCAGATAGGGCTGTCTGTACATATTGTCAAAAGACTTATGCTTGTAGTTCGAAAGATCGGTCAACAACCAACTTGAAGAGGCATATGGAGACCTGCAAATCATATTGGCTTATTGTGAAGCACAAGGTGTTTTGGTTGGGGTTGGTGAAGAGGGAGGCACAAGTGGAAATCTCTCAGTGAGAGACGGTCATTTCAATCAAGCAGCGTGTCGGAAAGCAGCTGTGAAGATGATCATTGTTGACGAGCTACCATTTAGTTTTATAGAGAAAGAGGTTTTCGACATTTCTGTTCTGTTGCCGTCCCTCGTTTTGATGTCCCATCTCGTAGGACTATAACAAGAGATATCCTACAGTTGTTTGCTGATGAAAAAGTTATGTTGAAGAGTATTTTATCTGCGGGTAATCAGAGAGTTAGTTTGACCACCGACATATGGACGTCAATTCAAAACATTAATTACATGGTTATCACTGGCCATTTTATAGACAATGATTGGCAATTGCATCGGCGAATACTTAGCTTCTGTCCAATTAACAATCACAAAGGAGACACTATCGGAAGGTTAATAGAGTCTTGTTTACAACACTAGGGTATTGAAAGAATTTTTACTGTAACTGTGGATAACGCCAGTGCCAATGCCGTAGCCATCCAACAGTTGGTGAGGAAGATGAGGACGTGGAGAGGAGATGCATTGGTGCTTAATGGAGAGTATGTGCATATGCGGTGTTGCGCTCACATATTAAACTTAGTTGTGTCTGATGGTCTGAAAGAAATGGATGACAGCATTATAGCAATTCGAAATGCTGTTAAGTATGTGAGATCTTCTCCATCAAGATTGGAAGCATTTAAATCGGCGGTAGCCCGTGAGAGGATTGAGAGCAAAGGAAGTGTCATCTTAGATGTTCCTACTAGGTGGAATTCCACCTACTTAATGTTGAATGCTGCATTAGACTTCCAGAAGGCCTTTGATCGAATGATTGATGATGATGGTCATTATGCTCCATATTTTGGCGATGATGAAAATGGGAGCAAAAGGATTGGGCCTCCTACTGATATGGATTGGGAGAAAGCTCAATACTTTGCTGATTTTTTGGAGATTTTTTATGATGCAACTAATATGTTCAGTGCCTCCTCCACCGTCACATCTTGTTTCACCTACAATGAGATTTGCAAGATTCATACTAGCTTGAAAAACCTGGCACGAAATGAACATCCTCTTTTGCATGAAATGGCCATATCTATGAAGATGAAGTTTGATAAATATTGGGAGACCACTGCCAAAATCAATAAATTATTGATTGTGAGTACTGTTCTTGATCCACGTCGTAAGATGACATTTGCCTCCGTTTGCTTTAGTATACTTTTTGATAATGATGATGTTAAGATAGAAGAAATGCGAAAGTCTACTAGAGATTTATTGAAAAGATTATACGATATGTATAATGATTGGTATGGCACAAATGGGTTGTTTGTTGACGGTGATGGATCACATTCAAGTGCTGGGGGTGCAACTGGTGTTGGTGGACATGGTCTAGTGCTGGTAGTGGTATGACACAATCTCAGCCATTTATTAGACAACGAGCACAGATAGAATGCGTAAGCGCAATACAAACGTGCAACCTGATGATCCATTTGAAGTTTTTCAGACTAGTCATGTCATTAATCAAGAGGATAGTACTGAGGTTGAAATGTATTTGATGGAACCTTATGAGACTAGTCGTGACCCTAGCTTTAATGTTCTGATGTGGTGGAAAACAAATACTGGTAAGTATCCAATTTTGGCTAGGATTGCTCGTGATATTTTTGCAATGCCGGTATCGACTGTGGCATCTGAATCGGCATTTAGTACGGGCGGTCGTGTTCTTGATAGTTTTCGTAGTTCATTAACTCCTGTTATGGTCGAGGCTCTAATATGCACTCAAAATTGGATACGGAATAGCCTTACAATTGACAAAACCAATGAAGTAGAAGCCATGCTATTGGAGGCAGAGTACTATGAAAAGCTCGAGGAAGGTAAAAAAATTATTAATTAGTTTTTTAATTGTTATAGTGAATACCATAAAATGAAAACTTACTAACTTATAATATATATATTTTTTGTATTTTATTTGAAGAATATCACAAGTTACAATCTGAATCACAATCACTGGATTTGGATCATGTTGTTGGCACCAAAGTTTGAGTTCAATTAGCTTGAAGGTACAATTTTGAGTTTAATATCTGAATTAGATGAACTTACAATGACAAGTTGAGCAACTTATTAGTTATAATGTTGATAGTGACTTTACTTTTATATGGATGTTTATATTTTAGGAATGAGATATCGACAATTTACATAATACAATTGTCTAAATTTGTAGAACTTCATAAACTTTATCTCTCTTTACAACTAAGCTTGAATAAGCTTGATTCATGTATTGAAAATGTAAACAAAGTTGATTCATGTATTGAAAATGATCACTAAACAAACTTTGATTATCATGGTTCATTAGTTTTGCTTTCTACATTGTGTAATGCTTCCTCGCAGATCTCCACGTTTGAGCAAAGCCAGTAAAGGTCAAGCCATTTAGAAGCTAGAAGAGGGGGTATGTATCTGCAAGAAGGAACCACGCATGCAATTCTGCAGGTGGGATAATGAAATCATTTTGATTTAGCATACAAATAATACAAAATGTTTGGGATTATATTTATAAGATTTTCCCAAAATAGTAACTTTTTGCTTTTTGTCTGATTCATATTTTGGTTTTTTCTTATAGGGTAATGTGGACATCAAATTGCTTAATTTGGAAAGTAATTATTAATGTCAAAGCTTGGTTTTGTTTTGTTTTTGGCTATATGCAAACATGAGTTGCAAAGATTGTGATTAGAGCTATAGGAAAGCACAATAATTTATAGGATAGTTTACTGTCGACTACTTCGCATTATAGGTATATGCTCATTTCAAGGTGCTATATGCCTATATCAGATCTAGGATAAAATATATGCTGACTTAATCTTCTATATTTCTGTTTCTTCAATATTTTGTATGTTGACATTAGTTAATGTCAATATTTAATAGTTTTTGAGTTGTGTTACTTAAGATCTTTTAAATTTTGCTTCCTAATTTGCCAGTCACAGAGTAATGATCCTAGGGTGCGTCGTCTTCCTCCCAAGATCTGTCTTTACATTGATTTCCTCCAACATTCTATATTATTTGATATTTCTACACTTTCTTGTGGTGGAAGAGCCTAAAGTCCTCCAATTGATTCTGATTCTGAAGGATGTTGTATGCCTTATGCCATTCATTTATTGTCAATGCCAAGTTTGTGTGCTTGTGAGATTCTTTGTTTTGGAAGCAGAAGCATAATGAACTTGACAACTTAACCCTTATACTACAAGAATTGTTTTGGTTTTGTTTCCTTGGTCCATTTGGAATTGTATCAAATTTTGGATCATTTTCAAATTTCGGATCATTATCAAATTTCGGGTGTTTTTTCGAATTCGGATCATTATCAAATTTCGGATCAATATCAAATTTCGAATATTTTTACCCAATTCGGCTCTTTATCAAATTTCGGTTTTTTTTATCGAATTCGGATCATTATCAAATTTCGGATCATTATCAAATTTCGGATACTATTTCAAATTCGAATATGTTATCAAATCAAACTGATCCGATCCGAAATTATTCGGACCGGATTGGTTTGATCCGATTCGATCCGATAATAATCGGATCGAAATCGGATCGAGTTTGATTCGATTTTCGAACCCAATCGGATCAAATTTAAGTGAGTGATTCGGATCGGATCGGATTCGGATTTGATCCGATCCGATCCGAATCCGATAATGCCCAGGCCTAATATAGGGGCTCACGACAATTTGGGTAAATTTTTGGGTTCATGTTGCAATTTGATTTTTGGATGTGTATGACATGTTAAAATCATCTTAGAAATGATTTAGAATCATCAAAACTCGTTTCGAACAATTTCGGATTAAAATGAACAAATTGTAATGTTTAGGGGTAATTCAGTAATTACACAAAAATATGATTTGTTGTGTAATATTTCATAATTTGATAATTGGATAATTAAATAAATAAGTTTATTTATTTAATCTGAGAAAAAGTTTTGAAAGCTGAAAATTTTGATTTTCCACTATTTCGCTGCGTTACCGGATTTTCGCTATAAAACCCATTCAAAATGGTATCAGAGAGAGTCTGATTCTAGGCACTCTAATATGATTAGCCCTTTAAATTTAATGTTTAATCATGTTTTCTTAACTTTATACATGCATGTTTTAATCTAATTTGATTAGATTTAGGGTGTATGACATTTAGCGGGAAATCCCTAATTAATAAGGTTTAAATGTAATTATGTATTTGATGCATGTTACGTGGTCAGTCTTGTCAATACGGTTTATAAGTATTTCTCTGTGATTACATCCAAGACCGTGCCTCTGCTGTGATGGTGTAGCCGATAGCGATTTATTTATACCGGATGTATATAAGATACTAGATAAATTCAAGCGAAAGCGGAATCCTGAACGTGCCCCGACTGTCAGGGTTACGTAAGTAACTTGAGTTTATCATTGACGAGTTTAACCTTGGTACGTCTCCTTATCGGCCTGCCTTAGCAGCGACAACGAGAAATGATCAGGACCGGAAACCCAGGAGTCCCTAGTGAGTGGTTGACAAATGAGTTGTCTACCTGATGAATATACGTAGGCGAGACCGTGCCTGTGAGCTGAAATATATTCACGGGATCCACTTTTCACTATTTGTATTTAATTTAATTATTAAATCATGTATTTTGTTTGGGGATTACAGTATTGCATTATTTAGTGGGATGGACATTTTTAGATTAAAAATTCATGATCTAATTTATGCTTTTGATATTATATGAAACTGTTTAATTTCTGCTAACCGTTTTTCGTAATCTATATGATAGATTTGCGATGGCGGCACCATCCACTAATCAGTTTGCGCGTATGTTTGATGCGAACAAACTCAAATGCGTTGATAACTTCGCCGATTGTGAATTGTATTTGAGGATTGTCCTCGACTCCGAGAAGTTGGGATATGTTCTTGAGGGTCCACTGCCCCTTGCTGTGGCAGATGATGCTACACCGGAAGAACGCGAAGTCTTCCAAGCTTGGAAGGATGATGATTTAAAAGTTAAATCATACATCTTAAGTTCGCTTTCACCGGGGCTCAAGAAACAATACTATGGCATATCAGATGCGTATAGTATGATGACTCGATTAAGACAATCGTTTGAGAACCAAGAACAAGTTGTTGTTCATAAGGTCGCAATGGAATTTTTCCATGCGCGGTTGGATGAGGGGCAAGCTATTAGCCCACATGTTCTTCAGATGATCGATTTGATCGATCAACTGAGGCAACATAATCTCATTCTAAATGACATTCTCGGTAGAAGTGTCATTCTTGGTTCGCTCCCAGCTTCTTATCCCCAGTTTGTGATGTACTTCAATATGAACAGGATTACCTGTATCTACCAAGAGCTTCATAGGATGTTGCTCAAGGCGGAAAAATACCTCAAGAAGAGAGTACCGACTCGGCCTCCAAGACCTACTTCACTTTCTGCTTCTTCCCAGACTTGGTTAAAGGGTAAGAAGAAGAAAGGGAAGAAGAAGAAGGGTCTCGGTCCTCAACCACAGGCAAGGATAGCAAAGCCCAAGAGGGCTTCTGAAGATAAATGCCATCACTGCAGGAAAGTCGGGCACTGGAAAAGGAACTGTCCTGACTACATTGCCCAGCTGAGGAGGGAGCATCAACATCAGGTACATTTATTTTTCCAGTTATTGATATATCTTTGGCTTGTGAAGCCGTTACATCCACCTGGATTTTAGATTCTGCTTGTCCCATTCACATTTGCAATTCGTTGCAGGTGCTGAAGGAAAGTAGGAAACTGAAGCTTGAAGAGATGCAGTTGCGGTTCGGGAGTGGAGACTCACTGGATGCAGTTGAAATGGGAGTATGCGAGATCCCTTTGCTAAAAATGACACTTTTGTTAAATGATTGTTATTTTGTACCTGGATGTGTAGCTAATATTATATCACTTTTCTGTATTGGATACAAAAGGCTTTCGTATTAATATTAAGAACTGTTCTTTGTATTTATATGATAAAAGTAATATTCAGATCCTTTGTTTTCCAAACCAGCATGGTCATTATACATTGCAAACTTCAAAAGATATTTTTAATACTGGAGTTAATAAACGTAGTTTACCTGTAATTAATAATACTGAACTTTGGCATATGCGGCTGGGTCACATAGGCGTTAAACGCCTTACCCAATTGGTTAGGAATGGTTTGATACCAGATCTTACCATTGAATCCTATCCTACTTGTGAATCTTGTATTCAGGGTAAGATGACCAAAGCCCCATTTTCTGGTGTTGGACACCGCGCCACTAACTTACTGGAACTCGTACATTCTGATGTATGTGGTCCACTAAGTCAGACTGCTCACATTGGTTATTCGTACTTCGTTACCTTTACCGATGATCTGTCACGGTACAGTTATGTCTATTTGATGCGACATAAATTGGAAACCTTTGAAAAGTTCAAAGATTTCCGAAATGAAGTAGAAAAATAAACTAGTTAATATATTAAATACCCTCGATCCGTTCGAGGCGGTGAATATATGAGTGGTGAGTTAATGGATTATATGAAGGAGAATTGGATTCTCGCTCAATATACTCCTCCAGGTACTCCACAGCACAATGGATTGTCTGAGAGGAGAAATCAGACTTTATTGGATATGGTCTGATCAATGTTGAGTTTCACAGATTTTCCCTATTACTTATGGGGCTACTCTCTTTTAACAGATGCACATCTTTTGAATAAGATTCATTCAAAAGGTGTTCCTGCGACTCCGTATGAGATATGGTTCGGTAGGAGACCAAATCTTAGTTACATTAAGGTTGGGGTTGTCCTGCCTATGTCAGGGTGACTCAGTAAGATAAGCTTTCGCCTCGAGTGTAAAAGTTTAGGTTTTTCGGATATCATTCGAATACGAGGGGATATCTGTTCTATGATATCGAGCATCAAAATGTGTTTGTAGCTCGCTTCGCAAAATTTCTAGAAGTAGAATTTTTGTCAGAAGGTGGTAATCATAGACAGGTTGAACTTGATGAAGTCCAACATGAAAACAACGAACCAACGGAGGAACCTGAAGTTCAAGTAGATGAAGGACCTTCAACACACACACTCTGTAGGTCAGAAAGGGTAGCTAGACCTCCTGAACGCTTGTATTTGATACAAGAAAAAAGTCTAGATGTTCTCTTAATAGAAGAGACTGATCCTTTCACCTATAGAGAATTGATATTGGACATCGACTCCGTGAAATGGCAAAGTGCCATGAAATCCGAGTTAGACACGATGCATGAGAATCAAGTTTGGGACTTGGTTCCGCTTCCCGAAGGAATTGTTCATATCAGTTGTAAATGGGTTTACAAGAGGAAGCGCAGGCCTGACGGTAAGGTTGAAACTTACAAGGCCCGACTGGTAGGAAAAGGTTACACGCAGCGACCTGGCGTCGACTACGATGAAACTTTTTCACCAGTAGCAATGCTTAAGTCTATTCAGATTTTACTTTCTATAGCTGCGTATCATGACTACGAGATTTGGCAAATGGATGTCAAAACGGCTTTTCTAAATGGATTTCTTGATGAAGAAATCTATATGGAACAGCCGGAAGGTTTTGCGTTCAGCGAAAACTCGGGTATGGTGTTTAAGCTTAAGAAGTCCATTTATGGACTTAAACAAGCTTCACGAAGTTGGAATCTTCGATTCGACGAGATTATTAGATCGTCTGGTTTTCTCAAGAATTCGGAAGAATCATGTGTGTATCAGAAAGCCAGTGGGAGCATGGTCGTATTTTTAGTCCTATATGTTGATGACATCCTAATCATTGGGAATGATTTAGGTATGTTACAAAGCGTCAAAGCGTACCTCTATAAGAATTTCTCCATGAAGGACCTGGGAGAAGCTTCCTATGTTTTAGGGATAAAACTCTATAGAGATAGACAAAGGAAGCTGATTGGGTTATCCCAATCAACGTACATAGATAAGATCTTGGAACGGTATAATTTTGGTAACTGTAAGACAACAAACATACCGTTCAGACATGGATTCATCTTTCAAAGAAGATGAGTCCACAAACAGAATATCATAAGGTTAGAATGTCTAACCAACCTTATGCTTCGTGTTTGGGTAGCATAATGTATGACATGTTAAGTACGAGGCTTGATATCAGTTTCACTGTTAGGGTAACTAGTCGATATCAGTCCAATCCAGGTAATGACCATTGCATGGCCATTAAACATATCCTAAAGTATTTTAAAGGTACTAAGGATAAGTTAATAATTTATGAGGGGAAACGAACTGCAATTTAACGGGTATACGGATTCCAATTTCCAATCGGATTCTGATGATAGAAAGTCTACATCTGGATTCGTATTTACCCTTAACGGAGGTGCAGTTTGTTGGAAGAGTTCCGAACAAAGATTAACAGCAGATTCCACCACTGAGGCAGAATATATTGCAGCTTCTGAAGCTGCAAAAGAGGCTGTGTGGATAAAGAATTTTATCACAAAATTGTGAGTTATCCCAAGTATCGAGAATGCGATTCTGTTTTACTGTGATAATACTGGAACCATTGCGCAAGCAAAGGAACCGAGGGCGCATCAGAAGTCGAAGCATGTGGAACGCAAGTACCACATATTTCGAGAGATTCTGTCGCGATGGGATATTGTCGTGTGCAAGGTACCGAGTGAAGATAATGTAGCAGATCAGCTGACGAAGGCCATACCTCCGAAGTTGTTTAATAAACATGTGGAGTCGATGGGTATTAGATACAATCGTGATTGGCACTAGAGCAAGTGGGAGTTTTTGTTGGGGTGGTGCTCAGAGCGCCAATTCCCGGTTGTATTTCTTTATGAATACTTCTGTAAAACGTTATTATTATGAATAATATATACAGTTTCTATAATATAATGTATCTTTTAATATGGTAAAGACGTAATGACCTTGGAATGACTAGTCATGATGTTGTTGCAAAAGCGTCGCAATTGACATTGAGTTGTATCATGACGTTGTCATTCTCAGACAGTTCCTGGTCAAGGTTTACACTACTTGGTCAGTATAGTAAACCGGTTGAGACCGGTACATGTCGTATACAGTAATACATGATTCCAATGGTTTCTCAATGAACCATAAGTCTTGGAGACTAGTATAGACGTGTAGGTGTTTATAGCGGATAAACAATGAACGACTCACCGAGGATTCTTAATGGATGGTACACCAACGTCAATAAGAATCTTATCGGGTTGAGTAGCACTTGTGATTCTTAGACATGAGATACCACTGTGGGCGCATGAGACATCTTCCACACTTAGATGGCAGTCACGTCACCGATCTATTTAGATCAGACCTCCGCCTATTCGTTGGGTGTGGATAGATCCTCAGGGTGTCCTGTGTGTATCGAGATAGGATCCATCAGTTCTGTGTATCAGAACATAAGTAGTCCATATAATTAGCAATCAGATAAAAACCATGGGCCCATGGTACAATTTAGAAGCTAGTTCTAAATGTTCTTTTTGAGATTGCTAATAGAGACGTCGACGGGATAATCCCCATAGAGATTTGACGTTAACATATATATCTCTGGGATATATCCGTATACCTGTGACGGAGGAATTATACATTTGCCATGACCTCGACCTGTATGATTCAACGAGTTTATCTGTGATCGTCATAATTTACGGGTGGATAAATTATGGACACGAAATTGGATTTCATGACGGATATGCCTAATCTAGAGAGTCTCAATAATTAAATACACTCGTAGAGCACTAGGGCAATATATATAAATAATATTGATTATTTATAAAGTCGTTTAAAGGTTAAACGTAAAAATACATGTGTAGGGACCCGATAGTCATTTCCTTAATTTTTTTGTATTTGTATTTAATGTTGAGATTAATTCAAATACACATTAATTAATTGTCAAATTGAGATATTTGACCAATATCATAAATATATATGTATTTGATATTTATTGTAAATATAATACATATATTTAATAGATTTGTATTTAATTAATTAATTAATTATTTAATTGTTAAATGATTAAATTAATTAAAATATGAATATTTTAAGTTATGATATTTCATTTAATGACTTAGTTGCAATTTTTGACTTGTTTGAATTGTTCATTAAAGGTGTAATGATCAATTTAACAAATTGGCAAGTTGAACTTTAATGAAACAAAAATAAATATCTATAAATTGTTTTGTTTTCATTTAGGGTTTCATAACTTGTAAAACACTAACCAAAACTCCATTAAAAGAAATAAAAAGAAGCTTGAGACAAAGAAAAGAAAAACAAAGAAAAAGCTTGGATTTAAGTAAGTATTTCCAATATTCCATTAGAGAGAAAAATGTTCCTCTTGTTGTGGGCTTCATCTTGTGATGTTCTTATGTTTTTCTATTCTTTATTCTTTGTATTTTTGGAGGATGGAAGTTTTGGAATGGGTTGAGCATGTATAAAAGATCATAGAATGCTTCTAATTTGTTAATAAGCATTCTTTTGATGGTTTTGGAAACTTGTTTCAATCCCAAGCAGCATTAATTCAAAGTCAATAAGATTCTATTAAAGCAGTGGAGAATCAAATTGGACAACTGGCCAATGCTCAGAGTTACAGACTTCCAGGTACCATTCCTAGCAACACAGAGCTAAATCCAAGGAACATGGGAATGAACAATGTCATGCCATCATGTTAAAAAGCGGTACTGAAATCAACAAAGATGTTGGAGCCAAAACAACTGCTGAAGAAGTTCCAAAAGAAACAAAGCAACAGATGGAGGAAAAAGAAGCAAAGGAGAAAGAACAGATCACTCAACCTCCACATTTTCCTCCGCGTCTTCAGAAGAATAAACTGGACAAGCAATTTGCTCGATTCTTAGAGGTGTTCAAAAAACTGCATATCAACATTCCATTTGTAGAAGCGTTGGAACAAATGCCCAGCTATGCCAAATTTATGAAAGACATTCTTTCACGAAAGCGGAGATTGGGAGATTATGAGACAATAGCATTATCAGAAGAATGCAGCGCCATCATTCAGAGAAAACTTCCCCTAAAGTTGAAAGATCCTGGCAGTTTCATTGTTCCTTGCACCATAGGAGAACATGACTTCGGTAAGGCTCTGTGTGATCTAGGTGCTAGTGTTAACTTGATTCCTTTTTCTTTTTTCAGGAAACTGCAGATTGGAGAAACAATGCCCACTTCAGTCTCACTACAACTTGCTGATAGAACGCTCGTATTTCCGAGAGGTGTAGTTGAAGATGTGCTAGTCAAGGTTGACATATTCATTTTCCCAGCATATTTCATTATCCTTGATATGAAGGAAGACGCAGACGTGCCAATCATCCTCGGGAGACCATTATTGGCTACAGGTCGAACCATTATTGATGTACAAAAAGGAGAACTAACAATGAGGGTACAATACCAAGAAGTAACATTCAATGTTTTCAAGGCCATGAATTTCCCAGATGATGAAAAGAATGAGGAATGTTTCAGACTTGATGTGATACATAGTAACGATCATAACTCTGATGAAAGACAAAGTTCTACTAACAAACTTAAAACATGTCAATTATCTGTGGAGCCTGAAGATAAAGCGCACTGCATACTGAAGAAACCTATTCTTGCACTACAAGCAACAAAAGAGAAAAAGTTCCACCAGCTCAACGAATTGGAGGAATTTCACATACAGCCTTTTGAGGATGCCAAATTGTACAAGGAAAAGGCAAGGAAAATACATGATGAGAAGTTAGTGTGCATACAACTGGAACCAGGGCAGAAGGTACTGTTAAACAAATCAAGGGTGAAATTCTTCCCATGGAAGCCAAAATCACGGTGGTCAGGTCCATTTGTGATCACCAAGGTTTTACAAGACAGAGCCGTTGAGATACATGATCCTGACTCCAACAAAACTTTCAAGGTTAAAAACAAGCGTGTCAAGCACTACTGGGGAGAATCATTTGAGCGACAAAAAGAAAGTGTCACACTTTCAGATCCAGCTTAACGTTCGAGAAGTCACGTCTAGCTGACGACTTTAAACTTAGCGCTCGCAGGGAGGCAACCCATGCAATTTCTGTATATATTGTGATTTGGTGTGATTTAATTTGGTGTGTTTAGTTTTTGCAGATTAAGTCATTTCAAGATGGAAGAAGTTCTCGCAAATCTTCACAAGAAGTTTCATTCTCTCCCTCAAAACTCTCTGATGAAAGTTTACAAAGCTCGCTTGGAACGGATGAGACTATTGACGATCCATGGTGTTCATAATGACATTCATTGGGTAATTGAAGCACGGGTCCGATTAGCAGGTGAGTATTCTGATTCTTGTACTTCTTATTTGCCTGGATTTGGAAGAAGCACATACGCTAAGAAACGTAGAGCTAAACAAATGGGTGTTTGTTTCAAATGTGCACGCTAGAATTGCAATATTCTTTGTCGTTCTTTAGGAATGGTGTCTGATAATCGCGAAGACAAAATTAAATTCATTAGGGATGGCTTGAGTAAGGAGTCTATAGATGATATATCTTCGACTCTTGAGACGCATCCCAGTGGATATGTTCATATAGCCATTCGCAAATTACATACACAATTTCAAAAAGAAAGACAACAGTTAAGTCTCGGGAATCTGACTCAAAAAGACCCTGTTTGCCAATTTATAAGAAAATTAGATGGGAAGCTTGTCCCTGACGCATAGACGTCAATCAAGCCGCTACTTTTCTTGTACATATAAAATCTCTTTATCTTTTCCTAATAATTGTGATTTGTTTTATTGTTTTCTTTTATTTTCTCCAACAGGATCCAGACCTTTTTGACTATCACAATTCATTATATTGTTTAACTAATAATTGTCATTTGGCAGGTACTAGTGCTATTATTGTTACTCACCCTTTTCAGGTGTCATAAATTCAACTCACCATTGCACTTTTGAAGACAGCTAGAGTAAAACATGGAAGCCACCTCAAGAAGATGAGTTGAAAACATCTGTGTGTTTGCGGTAGTAGTGTTGGTACTAAACCACAATACGTAGAAGCAGCAAAAGAATTGGGTCGAGTCTTAGCTGCAAGAAATATGCACTTAGTATATGGCGGAGGCAATCTTGGACTAATGAGGATCGTTTCAAAGGTCGTACAGGAAGAAGGTAGTAACATTTTAGGAATCATCCTAAAACCTTTGGCAGAGGCAAATCTTATTGGATCATCAAACGGAGAGGAACTGATCGTGCCAGGTATGTCTGAACGACTGGTAGAAATGATTAATTGTGCTGATGCTTTTATTGCTTTGCCAGGTGGCTTGGGTACATTAGAGAAAATTTTTATAGTGCTATCTTGGGCGAACTTGAACATACACCAGAAACCAATTGGGCTGTTTAACGTTGATGGATTTTATGATTTTCTTTGTGTGTTTCTTGATGATGCCCGGAGAAATGGGTTCGTGTCAAAACCTTTGAAAGAACTACTCTTTACTGCCAGAACTGCTCCGGATCTAATTGACCAACTCTTAGCCTATGAACCACAAGTTGACCCTATCATTTCAAAGATAAATTGGTCTGAAGACGATCGTGGTAAGAGGCGTCAGATTAATCTGGATCTTAACCTTTAATTTCCTAGAATTTCAGCTAACCATGTATTATCTTCTAAACTCTTCTTCTACTATTTAAGACATTGAGGACAATGTCTCATTTAGGTTTGGGGGAGGGAATTAGTTGATCAGTACTTTGTTT
>SKCR01054573.1:0-29602 GCA_019454045.1 Zanthoxylum bungeanum | reverse complement strand
TCTTGTATTTCTCTTTATTTATTTAATAGATTTTATTTTTTTTTTAATTACATCATTAGTATGTAAGCTCTTTTTTGCTAGAGTCTGGGTGAAACTTTAATATAATAATTTAGATTTACTCTCTTAATTTAAATAAGTAAATTGATTATTTATCTACCGCCTATATGGCCAGTTTTACATTATTGGACTTAGTTTCCGCCTATATGGCTGGTTTATGTGCTAACCTTGTTACCGCCGCCTACATTGTCGGTTTATTGATTTTGTTACTCTTTCTGCCTATATGGTCGGTTGGAGTTTGGACAATGACATGCAACATCACCCGCCTATATGGTCGGTTTTAATATATTAATTCAAGAGATGATTTTGATAAGGGAGTAATCTATATTTGAAGTATTAAAAGTGAAACCCCTAGCTCCAATATTTTCTTTTATTGTTGTAATTTTCTTTACTTTTTATTTTATTTTATGATATGTATTTTGTTTAACTATGCATTTTGTAATTTTAGGTATGTTTTGTAACTAAAAATATTATCCAGGGTTGTGATGATTTCCAATATCATCGTTTTATAAATGGTTATTTTATGTTTTGGGTAGTATATTGGTTTATTTATTGAGTCTTAAGCTTAATGCTTCTTGTTAACTCGCCATTAATAAGATTGATTTGGTAAATTTAAAATGAACTTGGAAAATGGATTTTAGGATTTAGCCATAGACTCAATAGCTCACGATCTCACCTTGGGGTAAATATCTCTTAGGTAGATTTCCTTACAGATAGGAATATACCTGTCGGGCGAGGGTAACCATAATTGGAACTTAATCTAATGAATTCAGAGTTTCTTAATTAACATATGAATATATTAATTGGGTTACTTTGGGTATTTACATCTGACCATTGGAAGAGGCTTTTGCATAACTTCATCTTCCAGGTTAATAAATCGATAAATTGCACAAACATGAGATAATCACTTCATCTTTAAAAGATAAATGGAAGGATTCCAAACCCTGGATATTTTCATATTATTATTTAAAACTTTGAATCTACCTTTGTTTTGTTTTTTAATTACTTGTCTTTAGTTTAAAATCATCATCCAACCAAAAATCAATCAATTAAATACTCGTAGACATTTATTTTCATAAATTAATAGCTTAGGTATTAAGTCCTCATTGTTGGACAGTTATGACCCATAGCGTCACTATTTGTAGAGATCATGGTGTTGTTGTACAAATTAACTATGTGACAAAAGGAATTGCTCTTTTAAATCATTTGTGGATAGATCACAAGATGTATAAATGATGAAAGGTCCATATGATTAGTTCCTGGATTGAGATGATTGAACAGTATCAATCCACGAAGGTTTTAATCATTAATATATCCCTAGTCAGAGTATTATCGAGATTGGACATCGATAATGCGAAAAAGACTAGTATTCACTTGTTGTGCATTGTGAGGGCATAACGACATAGTTCTCATATATTTGGGTATAGGATACTCATGCAAGTGTAGTAGGAGGTTGTGTTTTACGGATGGTATGGAAAATAGCTTCGCTCTGGATAGACCCCTCGGAATTCTATTGGTAGTATGACTATGTGTCTATGGATGTCCGAATCAGGGTAGGTGTATTTGGTCTTAACCTGAGACTTGCACCGCTAATACTTGCGACAATCAATATACTTTGGTTTTGGTCGTCCAAGGCTTTAACATGTTTTGTGTACGCCTCTTCTGGGTATATTGAGAATTATAGTGTATTGGGTGTGATGTCGAGATGGAAGTATCACTCCAGTCATTGTGGAGATGATGATCACGTAGGATACAGAACTCGTTCTCTTATATGCTGTAGCTATCGGGATATTATGACTAGGTCATGTTTATCCGATTATAGAGACTAGTTACCAGAGATCTGATATGTGCTTCGTACGGGGCAGACACATTTCCAGCCCCAGGCCTTGCACGTGACATCCGATACTGGATTGAAATACGCAATACTACGTATACTACGCCTGCTATAGATCACATATTCCTGTAAGGATATTTCTGGAGAATTGGGTAGGCATGGCGCTTTGCTAGAAGCCAACCTTGTCTTGTAAATCGGTACAAACGTGGTACTAGGTACTTACGTGTTCGGATAGTCCGACGACCGAATTTACTACCAACATATCCGGGGATCTCATGGGTCGCTTCCCGAAGACTCACCGATGACGTTTGACTCGCACTTTATTAATCTGAGATTAATTAGATGAGAGAGAAAATTAATCTAGGATTAATTACGGAGAAATTTTTGTTGGAACTCTCTAAGGTTCCCAAGATCATTTATCAAGCATAAAACAGTGCGAATACAATCAAAGAAGTCGCGGAATACTCACTTGATTGACGGATGATGTGACGCTAGATGCGACAAGCGATTTGATGCTTGATGTGACTTGCGTGTCGCATTCGAATTCGAAATACGAATGCGCTTGCAAACAATCCCGGGCTCGGGTTCGCTAATTCCAAATTAACGAATTTTCCGTTACGTCGTAATTAAATCTAATTTAATTAAATAATCATGCCAAGTATAATGACTATTCACGTCGCTAATGGATTAATTCTAAATTAATTCGTTCGCCCCCGAATTAAATCTAATTTTAATTCCGCGTCGAAATCCAATTTCGTATAATATATCAAATATATTTATTTTATCGATTAATTCCAATTAATCGTTCTCTCTCTCTTTAAATAATATTTTATCCCAGATAAAATATCTCCGTAATTAATCCCAGATTAATTTTCTCTCTAATCTAATTAATCTTAGATTAATAAAGTGCGAGTCATACATCATCGGTGAATCTTCGGGAAGCGACCCATGAGATCCCCGGATATGTTGGCAGTAAATCGGGTCGTCGGACTATCCGAACACGTAAGTACCTAGTACTACGTTTTACCGATTTACAAGACAGGTTGGCTTCTAGCAAAGCGTCCATGCCTACCCAATTCTCCAGAAACATGCTTACATGAATAAGCGATTTATATCAGGCGTAATATACGTAGTATTGTATATGTCGATCCAGTATCGGATGATCACGTGCTAGGCCTGGGGCTGGAATTGTGTCTACCCCGTACGAAGCACATATCGGATGTCTGGAAACTATTCTCTATAATCGGATATACATGACCTTGTCATAATATCCCGATAGCTGCAGTATTTAAGAGAACCAGTCCTGTATCCTACGTGACCATCATCTCCACTATGACTGGAGTGATACTTCCGTCTTGACATCACACCCAACACACTACGATTCTCGATATACCCAGAAGAGGCGTACACAGAAACCGGTTAAAGCCATGGATGACTAAAACCAAAGCATATTGATTGTCGCAAGTATTAGCGGTGGAAGTCTCAGGTTAAGACCAAATACACCTACTCTGATTTCGAACTTCCATAGACACATAGTCATACTACCAATGGAATCCCGAGGGGGTCTATCCAGAGCGAAGCTGTTTCCCGTACCATCGGTAAAACACAACCTCCTATTACACTTGCATGAGTATCCTATACCCAAATATATGAGAACTATACCGTTGTGCCCTCACAACGCGCATAAGTGTAATACTAGTCTTTTACGCATTTATCGATGTCCAATCTTGATAATACTCTGACTAGGGATATTTGATGATTTATCCTTCGTGGACTGATACTGTCTCATATCATTCTCAATCCAGGAACAAATCATAGGGATCTCCTATCATTTATATATCTAGGTGATCTAATAACAAATAATAAGAGTGCAATCTCTTTTGTCACATAGTTAATTTGTACAACAACACCATGATCTGTACAAATAGTGACACTGTGGGTCATAATTGTCCAACAATCTCCCACTTGGCCTATAGCCAGTCACTCGAGTGTCTTACACCCGAACTATGTACGGTTGGCTCAAACTGCTGAGGAAAGACTTTCGTCAGCGGATTTGCATGATTATCATCTAATGCGATTTATTCGATCATCACATCGCCACGATGTATGATCCGAACGAATCAGATGAATATCAAAGTATGTATCTGGATCGTTGATGAGACCATTAATTCTTTAGCCTGTGCTGACACCTAGCTCAGCTGCTAACAGAACTATTTCTAATCTAATTAGCTTTATTATCGACCCAGAAGGCTTCTATTGTTGCCTCAGCTGCAGCCATAACCCGCATTTGTTGTTTATTCGGTAACAGTATCTTGCTTGGAAGATTTCCAGCTCACTGTACCGTTATTCAAACTGTATAGTACCGTTTTGCGACTTATAGTGGTTTAATCGGTTTAGGAAACTTGCAGCAATGATCCCAGTCACTTCAAGTTCTCCTTCTCCATAGACTAAGACAGCATCCTTAGTTCTCTAAGATACTAATGGATGTTTTTAACATCAATCCAATGACTATCACTCGGATTTGCCTGATTGTGAATCCATATGCTCAAAGCGTATGAGACACAGGTCGCGTACATTTTTCAATATACGATTTCTCGGAGAGTATTTATAAAGCCAAGATTTCACCGATTTTATTTATTATGGGAATATCATTTCCAAGAAATGACATATTATCATTATTTTATAGGACAACGATTGTCAGTGCACTCCCACTAACCTCCTTATATACACAAGAATCATTTCGTTTTGAATTAAATCATAAACCATTATGATTACATCAAAACGATAATTCTAAGAACCTAATGCTTACTTCAATCCAGACATGGATCGAATAACCTGCAAATCTTGTTTGCTAGTTTTGGTATGACAAAACCGACAGGATGTTGTAAACATCCTGTAAAAGGTTTCCTTTTCAGGAAAGCGATTTTCCCGTAAAGCTGACATATTTCATAAATGAAACATGCAGCTTTAGCAAGCATTATCCAAATGGATTTACTGTGGCATCAGGTAAAAGGTTTCGTCGTAATCAACACAATGTTGATAACGATACCTTTTCGCTAAAAGCATAGCTTTACACGTTGGTATGTTGCCATCCATGTATGTCTTCCTTGAAGACTTATATAGTACCAATAGGCACAATGTCTTGTGGTACATCAACTAGTATCCAAACTTGTTGATATACATGGAATCCATTTCGGATGTCATGACACTTTGCCATAATAGGGAGTCGATACCTTGTATCACTTCCTCATACGTAGTCAGTTGGTATTCCTCAATAAGATTGACATCTTTTTGAGGTGAGATCAGAAACCCATACCCCAGGTTGTCTTCTGACTCTCTCCGACATATGCGGTTCTTATGTATTCGAAGATTATTGGTAATAGTTTCATCCTTGATGGACTATTTATGTTCCATTAAGATTCGGTGCCTTGGAATAGTATTACTCCGATTTTCATCGAGTTTTACTTTCCTCCCACTTAGCACTGCATATAGGTATTCCTCTTAGGAAAACCACATGGTGACCAACAATTAAATTGTTCTCTTGTGAGTTGTATAAGTACTATACTTTGGTATCCCTAGGATAACCTACAATTGGCACTTATCCAATTTCGGTTTTAGTTTGGTATCATCCAAACATATGCCTAGCATTCCCAAATTATCAGGAATGAGAAACCCGGTTTCTTTCCTGTTCATATCTAGTATAAAGTCTGTCAAACAGATTTTTATAGAACCTTATTCAAAATAAGTTTTGCACTGTTTATGTGTATCCGTTGAAGGAAATGGTAGCTTAGAGTGACTCATGATTAACCTTTATCATGTCCAACAAAATTCGGTTACTCAGTTAGGACACACCGTCAAATTGAAGTGTTCCGGGAGGAGTCCTCATTGAAAGAATACTATACTCTTTCAAGTATATTAGAAACTTATTGCTTAAGTATTTTAATCATGGTCTAACCGTGATAATTTAATACTTTAGCCAATATGTTTGTCTATTTCGCGTCGAAAACTTAAAAGTTTCTGATTTGTGTTTCAAAAGAGACACATAACCATAACGCGATGCCACATCCGTATATGTCACGAAATATCCATATCCATCTCTAGCCTAGCTAGACATGGGCCCACTTGCTTCACTATGAACTAGGGCTAACAGATTGGTGGCATTTGCACTTTTACCAAGTAAAGGTGTTATATGCACTTTGCCTAATAAACTAGATTCGTAGACTTTATTTGAATGGAATCAAATTAGACCTAGTACCCACTCTTCAAAAGTGCGGATATACGATTCTTATTTGATTGTGTCCCAGACAACAATGCCACAAAAGTTTCATCTGATCAAATCAGTTTGAGCTATTTTTTTGTCATGTTATATGTTTGAGATTTATTTATATTCAAAATATAAATGCTGTTATTCACATCTAATGTGATTATCTCAATATCATCTTTATATAATAAAACACTTTAGTGTTCTAGAATATAAAGGTCATCCGCAACGGATTAAACACTGATATAGAGATAATGTATCTAGTCAAACTAGTTACATTATAACAGTTTCCTAATTTAAGTACACACCCGAAGGTAGTTCCTAAACTTAGGTACCTGCGGTTAAAACAATGACTTTCGTCCCGTTTTCAATTCACAAATAAATCTCTATTGAAGTCAGTATCATGTTCAAAACAGATTCTGAACATCAATATATATATGTACCACACTAAGTATTTAAAATCAAATTTTAATACCAGTAATGAACATATTTATGACAAACATATTTGAAGTCAGTGCCTTGCTCGTCTTCATTTCCTTTATGTCTGCTTTGTCCAAACGGCAATCACGCTTCCGTGATCCCGTTTGCCACAATTTAGACAGACATTTTGTGATATGTCATTTATCTTCCCAGAAGACTATAATGATTTTGCCTTTGCCCTTTTCCATATTCCAGCAGCCTTTGGCCAAGCCCGGGATTTCTAGAATATCTAAGTAAAGTGCGCCTTGCGCTACTTGCTTAATTGCAAAGTTTGACTTTGTCTCCTTGAGAATAGTCATTAACTCTCCAATAGTTTACTATTACAATTTAGTACTTCTAAGATCTAAAATAGATCTATGAAGATCCTTCAATTTCAATATCATAGTTTAAGGATCTAACCCTTAGTTTTGACAAAGAAATTAAAGAGTCTACTACGACAAGCT
Source organism: Zanthoxylum bungeanum (assembly GCA_019454045.1). Lineage (NCBI taxonomy): Eukaryota > Viridiplantae > Streptophyta > Magnoliopsida > Sapindales > Rutaceae > Zanthoxylum > Zanthoxylum bungeanum. The sequence goes on along the minus strand of SKCR01054573.1, from coordinate 22,527 downwards.
TAATGGATTAAGCACTAAAGTTATCATCACATAAATCTTCCAAAGATTATGCTCTACTATTTGCTTAACTCCGGGCTTAGGCCTAATATGTTTTTTTATCAAATAAAGTAACTTATTAGTTTCCAGGACCATCATGAAATTATACCCAATTTGAAAATTAAACCATTTAAATACATTTTCCCTAGGATTATGTTTTAAATGTCAATATTTCATTTTTATCTTGATTCTAATAGTCCAACTATTTAATCAATGATATCGGTACTATTTATTATAATGATTACTATAGTCCAACTATTTAATCAACTATAATTAATTAAATCAAATATATTGATTACTATAATCTAATTATATAACCAACTATAAATGAATTATTTGAATACAGTCCAACTGTTTGTTAAAACAACAATTTAAATATTAGTCCAACTAACATTTAATTTATTTGACTAATGATATTTGTTTGAGCGCGTATGGCAAGTAATTAAACGAATATTGCAAATTCAATTCTTGCCTCCCACTATTTTTCAGCGAGCCTCTAACCCTCTGTCGAGTACTCTGGAAACTGTGTTTCCTAGCGGGCTAGGATCCCGTTAAATATCACACAATCTTTACTTTGGCCAACAAATTGTATGATAATTAACTAGGTAGATCTCTAAGATCAATTGGATCCAATCCAATTCCTAGATCCAGTAGGGGGACATCCAAGTCCGAAAAATAGATCTTATATATGCCAATATATCCAATATATTGCCTAACCTTTTTCTTCTGAATCAACTAAGCCTTGGCTTTGGCACAACAAACTTAGTGATCCCAGTCAAGGGCGACCCATTGACCATGAAAAGCTTCGTAATCAATGTCGATGGACAAGAAGTGGTCTTGACTTTGGCCAACAAACCATAACTTGGACAAGACACTAATATGGAACAAAGCCTTCGTGATTCAAACACATCTTCGACGGACAAAGGTCTTGACTTTGGCCAACAAACCAATGCCAGTCTTAGATCTTGAGTAAGAATCACTCAATGGAAGGAAAAACGCTTAATATTGTTTGAGGGTTTTTCGAGTGCAAATTGGCAACCAATTTATTATCTTTGTTAAGGTCTCATCATCATACACCCTTAAACATGCATTCTAAACACATAATAAAGCGCGTATAAATAAAGTAATAATGATATGCGGATGGATACTTTACACATTGATCCTAGATCAAATCTCTCTCTTTCTCTCTCCCGCTAGCACAAGTATTACTTCTACCCATTACACTACACTTCTAAAGAAACCTCACTTACATTGAGGGGAATAAGTGAGAAGAGAATACAAAGAATAAGGGGGTAATAAGGCTGGACACTGTTGGAAAATTATGACCCATAGCGTCATTATTTGTACAGATCATGGGTTGTTGTACAAATTAACTATGTGACAAGGAGATTGCACTCTTGCCATTTGTGATTAGATCACCTCGATGTATAAATGATAAGAGGTCCTTATGATTAGTTCCTGGATTGAGATGATATGAGACAGTATCAGTCCACGAAGGATTAATCATTAAATATCCCTAGTCGTAGTATTATCGAGACTGGACATCGATAATACGGAATAGACTAGTATTACACTTGTGTGTGTTATGTGAGATCATAACGGCATAGTTCTCATATATTTGGGTATATGATACTCATGCAAGTGTAATTGGAGGTTGTGTTTTACCGATGGTACGGAAAATAGCTTCGCTCTGGATAGTCCCCTCGGAATTCCATTGGTGGTATGACTATATGTCTATGGAAGTCTGAAATCAGGGTAGGTGTATTTGGTCTTAACCTGAGACTTGCACCGCTAATGCTTGTGAAAATCGGTATGCTTTAGTTTTGGTCGTCCAGGGCTTTAACCGGTTCTGTGTACGCCTCTGCTGGGTATATTGAGAATCGTAGTGTATTGGGTGTGATGTCAAGACGACAGTATCACTCCAGTCATAGTGGAGATGATGTCACGTAGGATACGGTACTAGTGCTCTTAAGTACTGCAGTCATCGGGATGTTATGACTAGGTAATGTATATCTGATTATAGAGACTAGTTACCAGACATCCGACATGTGCTTCGTACGGGGCAGACACAGTTCCAGCCTCAGGCCTAGCACGTGACATTCGATATTGGATCGCAATACGCAATACTACGTATACTACGCCTGACATAGATTATATATTCCAGTAAGAAAATTTCTGGAGAATTGGGTAGGCACGGTGCTTTGCTAGAAGCCAACCATGTCTTGTAAATCGGTAAGCACATGGTACGAGGTACACACGTATTCGGATAATCCGATAACCGTATTTACTACCAACATATACAGGGATCTCTTGGGTCGCTTCCCAAAGATTCACCGTTGACAATTGATTTAATTAGAATTAATCTGGGATTAATTAAGAGAGATAATTAATCTGGGATTAATTAAGAGAGAGAAAATTAATCTGGGATTAATTAAGAGAGAGAAAATTAATCTGGGATTAATTGAGGTATTATTTAATCTGAGATTAAATGTGTTCGGAAGAGAGAGAACGCGATTAATTGGAATTAATCGGTAAAATAAATTTAATAGTTAAATTTGATTTTTTCTATTTAATTTATTCGCATGCGCTAAAATTAATATATCGGATATATTAATATGAATTGAATTTCATTATGAAATAAAAGTTGGACTTTAATGCGAACGAGCGAATTAATTTAGAATTAATTCGTAGACGATATTCGTAATATATTTACGAGGCATCATTTTTTAATTAAATTAGATTTAATTATTTAGCGACGAAAGTTCGTTTAATTGGATTAAATGAAACCGAGCCGCGGCAAATGTTCGTAGAGACATTTGAATTTTGAATTCAAATATGGGGCCCACTTCACATGTGGTAGTTGGGAGGGTAGTTGGCATTTATGCCAAGCCCAACCATCCAACCACCTTGAATGGGTTTGGTAAAACCATTTACCCAACCACCTAGTTTAGGTGAAAAGGGTAAAAGGGATTTTACCAAAAGCCCCCTCTCTCCTTCACTTCCCACACTTGAAACTTTGAACAAAATGAAACCCTAAAAATCTCTCTATGGGCGTGAATGGCATACTCTCTACACTTTGATTTTATTGCAATTTCAAAGCAGCTAGCACTTCATGGAATCAACTAAGGTGATAGGGAAACAACTTCAAAAGCTTGGAATCAACAAAGCAAGGATCTTGGAGATCTTCAACTCAAAGCTTGTAATCAACAAATGAAGCATCTTGGATCTTGGATCTTCTTCTCAAAATTTAAAAGCTCAAATCCATTCAATGTAAGTAATTCCGCAACTTATTTTGAATTTATGAACATGATTTCATGCTTATTAGATCCTTGGCATGTTCTAGGAACACTAACAATGGTATCAAGAGCCAATTTTAAGCATGAAAATTTTAGGGTTATGAGACTAAAATTTGGGGCTTTTGTGTTTTGAGCATGATTTCGTCAAATTGATGCTTTGAGCATGCTTGTAATATGATAACTTAGAGTTATGCATGATTAGATTTGAAACAAATCAAATGAATCAAAAATTAAAATTTTTTTAGTGAGGCCGAATGCTACTGCAGTTAACTGGGCAGTTTTTTTATTTTTGTAACATGAAATGATGTGTTTAAATGCATGTTTAAATGTTGATTGTTGGTTTGATTGGATTGGAATCAAAGTCAATAAAGTTTATGTTAAAATCAAAGAGCATGTTGAGCATGAAATGATGAATTTAGGATTCAATTTTTGTTGAGCATGAAATGATGTGTTTTGGCTTCAATTTGTGTTGAGCATGAATTGATGGATTAAGCATGATTAATTAAGTTAAATGGTATTTTGGAAATATTGAGTATAATTAATTAATCATGGCTAATACACTTTAATTAAAATAATTGTGATATTTAGAATATTATAATTATGTTAGTAAGCCTTTAATTATGTAATGGGCTAAAAGTGTGTATTTCGGCTTAATGGGCTTGTTTTGAATAAGTTTGGTTTTGGACTTTTGGATTGGATCCAATTGGGCCCAAAACCAATTTCATAAAGTCCAAATACATCACTTGGCCCTTTAAAGAATTTAATTGGGCTTAATGGGCCTAAATTAATTTGTAGCAATAGGGTGATTCCTATTGGGCCTTGGCATTTTGGGTTTGACCCATTATGCCCAAAGCCCATGCCTTAAGAATCAATTAAAAGCCCATTGGACTTTAATTGAAATGACATTGGATGTTATTGGGCCTTTGAGACCCATTAAGATTGGATTTGGAATCCAAGTCCTTAAGGCTTATAAGTAAGTGTATATATATTTAATTTGGAATTAAATTGGAATTAGTATTGAATACAAATAAATTGGATTTAAAGTTGTAGTTCAATATAATTCAAGAATACTTACTTTGAGTATTTATTCTTAAACGAGTTTGACTTACGCAAGTCAAATCGTTGTGAACATTGTATGGTCATTAATTCAAAGATTAATTAATTGGATTAGATTGATTGAATAACATGATTTGTATGAATACATGAATGTGTTGTATGAATAATGTATATCGGATGGATATTAGAAGGGCAATGGTAGTTTTGGAAATTGTTGTAATAAGTTTAGAATTTATTAAATTGGACTTACGTGTCCAGCCTTTTATCTCCTTTCTCATTGTATTTCTCTTCTCACCTATTCCCCTCAATGTAAATGAGGTTTCTTTATTGTATTTTGTAATTAGGTAGAATTAGAATAGTTCTAACTGGGGAGAGGAAAGGGAGTGATTTGTTCTAGGAAAAATTTGTGAGATATCCATCCGCATATCATTATTAATTTATTTATTTATACGCGCTTTATTATGTATTTAGAATGCATGTTTAAGGGTGTATGATGATGAGACCTTAACAAAGATAATAAATTGGTTGCCAATTTGCACGCAAAAACCCTCAAATATATTAAGCGTTTTTCCTTCCGTTGAGTGATTCTTACTCAAGATCCAAAGTTGGCATTGGTTTGTTGGCCAAAGTCAAGACCTTTGTCAATTGCGGATGTGTTTGAATCATGAGAGTTTTGTTCCATATCGGTGTCTTGTCCAAGTCGTGATTTGTTGGCCAAAGTCAAGATCACTTCTTGTCCATCGACATTGATTACGAAACTTTCCATGTCAATGGGTTCCGCTTAACTGGGATCATTAAGTTTGTTGTGCCAAAGCCAAGGCTTAGTTGATTCAGAGGAAAAAGGTTAGGTAATATATTTGATATATTGGCATATATAAGATATATGTTGCGGACTTGGATGTCCACCTACTGGATCTAGGAATTGGATGAGATCCAATTGATCTTAGAGATCTACCTAGTTAAGTATCATACAATTTGTTGGCCAAAGTCAAGATTGTGTGTTCTTTAACGGGATCCTAGCCCACTAGGAAACATGGTTTCCCGAGTACTCGACAGAGGGTTAGAGGCTCGCCGAAAAATAGTGGGAGGCAAGTATTAGATTTGCAATATTCGTTTAGTTACTTGCCATACGTGCTCAATCAAATATTATTCGTAAAATGTTAGTTGGACTAATATTTAATAGTTGTTTTAATTAAACAGTTGGACTGTATTCAAACTTCTTCATTTATAATGATTATATAATTGGATTATAGTAATCAATATATTTGGATTTTACCGATCATTTATAATGATTATATAATTGGATTATAGTAATCAATATATATTTGATTTAAACAACCAATTAAATTGTAATAAGTTATATAGTTAGACTATATAATCATTACATTAGATTGTACCTGAAATCGTTGATTAAATAGTTGGACTATTAGAATCAAGATTAAATTGAAAGATTAATGTTTAAAACATTATCATATGGAAAATGTGTTCAAACGACTTTAATTTTCAAATTGGGAATAAATTTCAGGATAGTCCTGAAACTAAGAAGTTACTTTATTTGATAGAATAACATCTTAGGCCTAAGCCCGGAGTTAAGCAAATAGTAGAACATGATCTTTGGAAGATTTATGTGATGATAACTTTAATGTTTAATCCATTATGCTTGCCATAATGACTCCTTAATTTCTTAATCAGAAGTAAAGATTTGATCCTTAAAGTATGATAATGAAATTGAAGGATCTTTATAGATCTATTCTTAGATCTTAGAAGTATTGAATTGCAATAAACAACTCTTGGAGAGTTAATGACTATTCTCAAGGAGACCAAAGTCAAAGTTTCCAATAAGGCAAGAAGCGCAAGGCGCACCCTACTTCGATATTATAGAAGGCCAAGGCTTGGCCAAAGACTTCTGGAATATGAAAAGGGCAAAGGCAAAATCATTATAATCTTCTAAGAAGATAAATGACATATCCCAAGATGTCTGCCTAACTTGTGGCAAACGGGGTCATTGAAGCATGACTTCCGTATGGACAAAGCAGACATAAAGGAATAGAAGACATGACAAGGTTCTGACTTCAAATATGTTTGTCATAAATATGTTCATTACTAGTATTAAAATTGGATTTTAGATACTTAATGTGATACATAAATATGCATTGATGTGCAGAATCTGCTGTGAGCAGGATACTGACTTCAGATGAGATTAATCTGCGAATTGGAAACGGGACAACAGTCGCTGTTTCAACCGTAGATACCTAAGTTTAGGAACTACCCTTTGGCTGTGTACTTAAATTAGGAAACTGTTATAATGTAACTAGTTTGACTAGAAACATTATCTCTATATCAAGTATAACTCGTTGCGATTGTGCCTTTATATTCTAGAACACTAAAATGTTTTATTATATAAGGATGATGTTGAGATAAACACATTAGATGTGAATAACATTATTTATATTTTGAATATAAATAAATCTCAAACATATAACATGACAAACAAGTAGCTCAAACTGATTTGATCAGATGAGACTTATTTGTGGCAGTGCTGTCTGGGACACATTAAACAAGACTCGTATATCCACACTTTTGAATAGTGGATACTAGGACGGATTTGATTCCATTCAAATAAAGTCTACGAATCTAGTTTATTAGGTAAAGTACCTAAAATACCTTTTACTTGGTAGAAGTGCAAGAGCCACCGATCTGTTAGCCCTATTCATAGTGAAGCAAGTGGGCCTATGTCTAGCTAGGCTAGAGGTGGATATGAATGTTTCGTGACCTTACAAAAATGGCATCGCGTTATGGTTATATGTTTCTTTTGAAACACAAATCGGAAAATTTTAGAGTTTCGACACGAAATACACGAACAGATCGGCTAAAGTATTAAAAACATCACGGTTTGACCATGGTGAAAATACTTAAGCAGTAAGTTTCTCATATACTTGAAACAGTATAGTATTCTTTCAATGAGGACTCCTCCGGAACACATCAGTTTGACGCTGTGTCCGAACGGAGAAACCTAATTTTGTGTTGGACATGATAAAGTTAATCATGAGTCGCTCTGAGCTACCATTTTCCTTCGAAGGATAAGCATTTAACAGCGCAATACTTATTTTGAATAAGGTTCCATGAAAATCTATTTGACAGATTTCATATTAGATATGAACGAGAAAGAAACTAGGCTTTCTCACTCCTGATGATTTGGGAATGCTGGGCATATGTTTGGATGATACCAAACAAGAACCCAAATTGGACAAGTGCCAATTGTAGGTTATCCTAGGGAAACCAAAGTATAGTACTTATACATCTCACAAGAGAAAATTTTAATTGTTGCTCGCCATCCGGTTTTCCTAAAAGGAATACCGATATGCAGTGGTAAGTGGGAGGATAGTAAAACTCGATTAAAATCAGAGTAATACTATTCAAAGCACCAAGTCCTTAATGGAACACAAACAGTTCATCAAGGATGAAACTGTACCAGTAATCTTCTAATACACAATAACCGCGTAGATCGGAGAGAGTCAGAAAACAACCTGGGTATGGGTTTCTGATATCACCTCATAAAGATGTTAATCTTATTGAGGAATACGAACTGACTACGTATGATGAAGTGATACAAGGTATCGACTCTCTATTATGGCAAAGTGCCATGAGTTCGAAATGGATTCCATGTATATGAACTATGTTTGGACACTAGTTATTGTACCGCAAGACATTATGCCTATTGGTACTATATAAGTCTTCAAGGAAGACATACATGGAAGGCAACATACCAACGTACTAAGCTAGGCTTGTAGCGGAAAGGTATCGTTATCAACATTGTGTTGATTATAACGAAATCTTTTACATGTTGCCACGTTAAATCCATTTGGAAAATGCTTGCTGATGCTGCATGTTTCATTTATGAAATATGGCAGTTGAACGAAAAATCGCTTTCCTGAAAAGGAACCTCTTGGAGGATGTTTACAACATCCTGGCGGTTTTATCGTACCAAAACTAGCAAACAAGGTTTGCAAGTTATTCGATCCATGTCTGGATTAAAGCAAGCATTAGGTTCTTGAACTATCTATCGTTTTGATGTAATCATAATGGTGTATGATTTGATTCAAAACGCATATGATTCTTGTGTATATAAGGAGGTTAGTGGGAGCGCACTGATAATGATGTCCTAATTAATGATGATATGTCATTTCTTGGAAATGATGTCCCTTATTACGATCGGTGAAATCTTGGCTTTCATTAAAATTCTCCGTAGAATTCTTGGGAGTAACAACCTTTATTCTAGGAATAAAGATCTACTGAGTTAGATCTAGAGGTTATTGACACTCTGCGAGAACTCGTACATTGAAAAATGTACGCAACCTGCTGTCTCATATGCTTTGAGCATATGGATTCACAAACAGGTCAATCCAAGTGATAGTCACTGGATTGATATTAAGAACATCCGTTAGTATCTTAGAGAACTAAGGATGATGTCTTAAACTATGGAGAAGGAGAACTTGAAGTGACTGGGATCACAACGGCAAGTTTCCTAACCGATAAAAATGACTTTAAGTCGTTAAACGATACTATACAGTTTGAATAATGGTACAGTAAGCTGGAAATCTTCCAAGCAAGATGATGTTACCGAATAAACAACAAATGCGGGTTATTGCTGCTGCTGAGGCAGCAATAGAAGCCCTTTTGGTCGACGATAAATCTAATTAGATTAGATATAGTTCTGTTAGCAACTGAGCTAGGTGTCAGCACAAACTAAAGAATTAATGGTCTCATCAATGATCCAGATATATACTTTGACTATTCATCTGATTCGTTCGGATCATATATCGTGGCGATGTGATGATCGAATAAATTGCATCAGACGATAATCATACAAATCCGCTGACGAAAGCCCTTCCTCAGCAGTTTGAGCGAACCGTACATAGTTCGGGTGTAAGACACTCGAGTGACTGGCTATAGGCCAAGTGGGAGATTGTTGGACAATTATGACCCATAGCGTCACTATTTGTACAGATCATGGTGTTGTTGTGCAAATTAACTATGTGACAAGGAGATTGCACTCTTGTCATTTGTGATTAGATCACCTAGATGTATAAATGATAGAAGGTCCTTATGATTAGTTCCTGGATTGAGATGATATGAGACAGTATCAGTCCAAGAAGGTTAATCATTAAATATCCCTAGTCGTAGTATTATCGAGACTGGACATCGATAATGCGGAATAGACTAGTATTACGCTTGTGCGTGTTATGTGAGATCATAACGGCATAGTTCTCATATAATTGGGTATATGATACTCATGCAAATGTAATAGGAGGTTGTGTTTTACCGATGGTACGGAAAACAGCTTCGCTCTGGATAGACCCCTCGGAATTCCATTGGTGGTATGACTATGTGTCTATGGAAGTCTGAAATTAGGGTAGGTGTATTTGGTCTTAACCTGAGACTTGCACCGCTAATGCTTGCGACAATCGGTATGCTTTAGTTTTGGTCGTCCAGGGCTTTAACCGGTTCTGTGTACGCCTCTGCTGGGTATATTGAGAATCATAGTGTATTGGGTGTGATGTCAAGACGGAAGTATCACTCCAGTCATAGTGGAGATGATGTCATGTAGGATACGGTACTAGTGCTCTTAAAACTGCAATCATCGGGATGTTATGACTAGGTCATGTATATCCGATTATAGAGACTAGTTACCAGACATCCGATATGTGCTTCGGACGAGGCAGACACAGTTCCAGCCCCAGGCCTAGCATGTGACATTCGATACTGGATCGCAATACGCAATACTACGTATACTACGCCTGACATAGATTATATATTCCAGTAAGAATATTTCTGGAGAATTGGGTAGGCACGGTGCTTTGCTAGAAGCCAACCATGTCTTGTAAAACGGTAAGCACGTGGTACGAGGTACGCACGTATTCGGATAATCCGATAACCGTATTTACTGCCAACATATCCAAGGATCTCTTGGGTCGCTTCCCAAAGATTCACCGATCACAGTTGATTTAATTAGAATTAATCTGGGATTAATTAAGAGAGATAATTAATATGGGATTAATTAAGAGAGAGAAAATTAATCTGGGATTAATTGAGGTATTATTTAATCTGAGATTAAATGTGTTCGGAAGAGAGAGAACGTGATTAATTTGGAATTAATCGGTAAAATAAATATAATAGTTAAATTTTATTTTTTCTATTTAATTTATTCGCATGGGCTAAAATTAATATATCGGATATATTAATATGAATTGAATTTCATTACGAAATAAAAGTTGGACTTTAATGCGAACGTGCGAATTAATTTAGAATTAATTCGTAGACGACATTCGTAATATATTTACGAGGCATCATTATTTAATTTAATTAGATTTAATTATTTAGCGACGAAAGTTCGTTTAATCGGATTAAACGGAACCGAGCCATGGCAAATGTTCGTAGAGACATTTGAATTTCGAATTCAAATGTGGGGCCCACTTCACATGTGGTAGTTGGGAGTGTAGTTGGCATTTATGCCAAGCCACCAACCATCCAACCACCTTGTAATGGTTTTGGTAAAACCATTTACCCAACCACGCAGTTTAGGTGAAAAGGGTAAAAGAGATTTTACCAAAAGCCCTCTCTCTCTCTTCACTTCCAACACTTGAAACTTTTTGAACAAAATGAAACCCTAAAAATCTCTCTATGGGTGTGAATGGCCATCCTCTCTACACTTTGATTTTGTTGCAATTTCAAAGGAGCTAGCACTTCTTGGAATCAACTAAGGTGATAGGGAAACAACTTCAAAAGCTTGGAATCAACAAAACAAGGATCTTGGAGATCTTCAACTCACAGCTTGGAATCAACAAATGAAGCATCTTGGATCTTGGATCTTCTTCTCAACATTTAAAAGCTCAAATCCATTCAATGTAAGTAATTCCGCAATTTATTTTGAATTTATGAACATGTTTTCATGCTTATTAGATCTTTGGCATGTTCTAGGAACACTAACAGACACGCAGGTCCAATTTAATAAATCAAGTTTATTACAACAATTTCTAAAATTGCCCCACCCATCTAATATCCACCCGATATACATTATTCATGAATCATAACCATGTATTCACATAAGCATGCTATCAATCAATCTAATCAAATTAATTAATCTGATAATTAGTGACCATCCAATGTTCAAACAATGATTTGATTTTGCTCGAGTCTAACTCGTTTTTCGAATAAGTACTCAAAGTACGAATTCTCGAATTATATTAAACTACAAAATTAAATCCAATTCAATTTGTATTTAATATTAATTCGCTATTTAATTCCAAATTAAATATTACACTTTATTAATCAACATTTACGACTTAAATTCCAAATTTAATCGTTACGGGTCTCAAAGCCCGATTAATATCCAATATTAATTTAATTAAAGTCCAATGGGCTTTTAATTACTTTCTTTAAGGCGTGGACTTTTGGTCAACTCGGGTCAAACCCAATAACCAAAGTCCAATTCGGGAGTTACCCCATAAGCCCAAAAATCAATTTAGGCTCAATTAAACTTTAAAGGTCCATTAGTCGCATTTGGGCTTTATGGAAGTGGTTTTGGGTCCAATTGGATCCAACCAATTTTGCCTAAAACCATCTTGGTACAACCAAGCCCAATAAGCCAATTTACAACATAACAAGCCCAAATCCAATTTTAAGCCCAATTTAATTAAACTATAAAAATCCAATTTCATAATTTAATTAAACAAAGTGCATTACATAATTAATTACCCAATTAACATTTCTAAAACATCAATTATCCTAATTAATCATGCTCCTCAACAACAAAACATGTCCAACACATTTCATCAAAAATCAAACCCATTTCATGCTATATATGTCTCGGCCATGTGGTGATTTTATGTCCAATTCGGTTTCAATCCAATTAAATCCTCAATCGATATTAAATCAACATTTCCAATCGTTTCCAACTCATCCAATGATCAACGAAACAAAAAAATCCAAGACATTTAGGGCATAGTTAAATTCAGCCAAGCCTAATAATTTGGGCAAAAATGATCCAATCATAATTTCATGAAATTGATCCAATCAATCTTCAATTAAACATGTTTTAAGCATACTAAATCATCAAATTTCATTAAAACATGCTCAAATATAATTTACCCAATTTTAAGCCCTAAATCAAATTTCAACTCAACCTTGCTCATAGATACCATTGTTGGAATTCTCTAAGGTTCCCAAGATCATTTATCAAGCATGAAACAAGTGCGAATACAATCAAAGAAGTCGCAGAATACTCACAATGATCGGTTGAGCGATGCGGTGGACAACAAAAATTTTTCTACTCCCTCCTTGTGTATTCGGCAGTGAGCAGTTTGGTGTCCATGAGATTCGGCCATGTGAGGTCCATAAAAGCTCCAAGCTTGTGAGTTTTGATTCCATGCACATGGGTGGGTTTCCCTATCACCTTTGTATGTCTCCTATGTGTGCTAGCACCTTGATTTTTGCCACAAAAATCACTCATTTCTTCCTCTCCTTGCTCGGTATTTTAGGCAGAAACAGCCCCTTGGGCGTGAGATGAAGACAAGAAAGATAAGAGAAAAGTTGTGTGTAGGTTGTTCAAAAGTGTATTTAATACACCTTTATTTTATTTTCAAAAAAATCAATAATTGATTTTCCAAAATTGGCTTCAAAAGTCAAACAAATAAAGCACACAACCACTAAATCACTCAATCAATCAATGAATAATGACTATTGCAATCACTCAAAGTGAAAGACATCTATCACTTGATTGACGGATGATGTGACGCTAGATGCGACTAGCGATTTGACGTTTGATGTGACTTGCGTGTCGCATTCGAATTCAAAATGTGAATGTGCTCGCAAACAATCCCGGGCTCGGGTTCGCTAATTCCAAATTAACAAATTTTCTGTTGCGTCGTAATTAAATCTAATTTAATTAAATAATCATGCCAAGCATAATTACTATTCACGTCGCTAACGAATTAATTCGTTCGCCCGAATTAAAATCTAATTTTCATTCCGCGTCGAAATCCAATTTCGTATAATATATCAAATATATTATTTTATCGATTAATTCCAAATTAATCGTTCTCTCTCTCTTTAAATAATATTTTATCCCAGATAAAATATCTCTGTAATTAATCCCAGATTAATTTTCTCTCTCACCTAATTAATCCCAGATTAATAAAGTACGAGTCATACATCATCGGTGAATCTTCGGGAAGCAACCCATGAGATCCCCGGATATGTTGGAAGTAAATCGGGTCGTCAGACTATCCGAACACGTAAGTACCTAGTACTACGTTTGTATCGATTTACAAGACAAGGTTGGCTTCTAGCAAAGCGTCATGCCTACCCAATTCTCCAGAAACATGCTTACAGGAATAAACGATCTACTTCAGGCGTAATATACGTACTATTGTGTATGTCGATCCAGTATCGGATGATCACGTGCTAGGCCTGGGGCTGGAATTGTGTCTGCCCTGTACGAAGCACATATCAGATGTCTGGTAACTAGTCTCTATAATTGGATATACATGACCTTGTCATAATATCCCGATAGCTGTAGCATTTAAGAGAACCAGTCCCGTATCCTATGTGACCATCATCTCCACTATGACTGGAGTGATACTTCCGTCTTGACATCACACCCAACACACTACGATTCTCGATATACCCAGAAGAGGCGTACACAGAAACCGATTAAAGCCCTGGACGACCAAAACCAAAGCATATTGATTGTCGCAAGTATTAGCGGTGCAAGTCTCAGGTTAAGACCAAATACACCTACCCTGATTTCGGACTTCCATAGACACATAGTCATACTACCAATGGAATCTCGAGGGGGTCTATCCAGAGCGAAGCTGTTTCCCATACCATCGGTAAAACACAACCTCCTATTACACTTGCATGAGTATCCTATACCAAATATATGAGAACTATGCCGTTGTGCCCTCACAACGTGCACAAGTGTAATACTAGTCTTTTACGCATTTATCGATGTCCAATCTCGATAATACTCTGACTATGGATATTTGATGATTTATCCTTCGTGGACTGATACTGTCTCATTTTATTCTCAATCCAGGAACAAATCATAGGGAACTCCTATCATTTATTTATCTAGGTGATCTAATCACAAATGATAAGAGTGCAATCTCCTTTGTCACATAGTTAATTTGTACAACAACACCATGATCTGTACAAATAGTGATGCTATGGGTCATAATTGTCCAACAATTTTATCTGGGATAAAATATTAATAAAAGAGAGAAAACGATTAATTTGGAATTAATCGATAAAATAGTATATTCGATATATTATACGAAATTGGATTTCGACGCGGAATTAAATTTAGAATTAATTCGGGCGAATGAGTTAATTTAGAATTAATTCGTTAGCGACGTGAATAGTGATTTTGCTAGGCATAATTATTTAATTACGTCGCAACAGAAAATTCGTTAATTTGGAATTAGCGAACCCGAGCCCGGGAGTGTTTGCAGGCGCACTCGTATTTCTAATTCAAGTGTGGCCCACAAGTCACGTCAAGCGTCAAATCACTAGTCAATCGATTGATGTGATGTCTAGTCACTTTGAGTGACATGACAACTTGTCATTGTGATGTGAATAGTTGATGGAGGTGGTTGAGGCTTTATTGCCTTTGAATTTTGGAAAGAAAATATATGGTAAATGAATTTTTGTAATTCATTAAGTGTATTAGATATAAAAAATCCACACCAACCAACACAACTCTCTCATTCCTCTCCCTCTCATCTCTCTCTCGCCCAAGGGGTAGTTTTTTCTTCCTCCTTTTTTTGGTTTCACCGTGAGATTGAAGGAGAAGCTAGGTGATTTTTGCGGCAAAAATTACCGAGTGCTAGCACGCTTTAGAGTCTTGCGAAGGTAATAAGGAACCGAACTTATGAGCTTCGAATAACCACCAAAAAGCTGGGAGCTTGGACCGAAAATGGAGGAGCAAAACCAGTGAGTGCCGAGAGACTTGGAGGAGTCTCAAAGGGCTTAAAAAGTTTTTGTTCTTCATCGCATCGCCTCAATCGCTCAATGTAAGTATTTGGTAACTTCTTTGATGTATTCGCACATATGTTTCATTGCTTAAAACGATCCCGGTTAGACCGTAGAAACCCAACAATGGTATCAGAGCGAGTTAAAGCATGAAACTTGAATTTAGGGTTAAAATTGGGTAAAATCAATTTGAGCATGATTTGATGAAATTATTTGATTGAGCATGCTTAAATGATGTTTAATTGAAGTTGTGCATGATCAATTTCATGAAATTTGATTGGATCAATTTTGCCCAATTTTTGAGGCTTGGCCGAGAATAATGAACCCTAATAGTCATGGTGATTTTTTGTTTTTTGATTCATTGGATGAGTTTGAATGACTTGGGAAATTTTGATTTAGATTCAATTGGATTGAAATCAGAATTGGACAAAAATTCCCCTTATTGCCGAGACTATATGAGCATGAAATGGGTTTGATTTTTGATTAAAATGTGTTTGACATGTTTTGATATTAATGAGCATAATTAATTAGGCTAATTGATGTTTTGGAAATGTTAATTTGGGTGATTAATTATGGCATTACACTTTGAGTAATTAAATTGTGAAATTGGAATTTTGGAATTTAATTATATTGGGCCTATTTTGGAAATTGGGCTTGTAAAGTTGTAATTGGGCTAATTGGGCTTGGTTGTACCAAGATGGGTTTAGGCTAAATTGGTTGGATCCAATTGGGCCCAAAACCATATCCATAAAGTCCAATTATGGCTAATGGACCTTTAACTTTAATTCGGCCTAATGGGCCTAAATTGGTTTCTAGGCATATAAGGTTGATTCCTTAAATGGGCTTTGGTAATTGGGTTTGACCCATGTTGACCAAAAGTCCATGCCTTAAGAAATTAATTAAAAGCCCATTGGACTTTAATTAAATTAACATTGGATGTTAATCGGGCTTTGAGACCCGTAACGATTAGATTTAGAATCTAAGTCGTACAGGTTCGTTAATAAAGTGTAATATTTAATTTGGAATTAAATAGTGAATTAGTATTAAATACATATTAAATTGGATTTAATGTTGTAGTTTAATTTAATTCAAGGATTCGTACTTTGAGTACTTATTCATAAAACGAGTTTGACTCGCGCAAAATCAAATCGTTGTTTGAACATTGGATGGTCATTAATTATCAGATTAATTAATTGGATTAGATTGATTGATAACATGCTTTGTGTGAATACATGGATGTGATGTATTAATAATATATATCGGATGGACACTAGATGGGTGAGGGCAATTTTGGAAATTGTTGTAATAAATTTAGAATTTATTAAATTGGACCTGCGTGTCCAGCCTTTATCTCTCGATTCTTTGTAATTCTCTTCTCACAAATTCCCCTCAATGTAAGGAGGTCTCTTTGATGTATTATGTAATTGGGTAGAATTATGAATAGTGCTAGCCGGGGAGAGGAAAGAGAGTGATTTTTTCTAGGAATAATTTGTGAGATATCCATCCACATATCATTATTAATTTATTTAGCGCGCCTTATTATGCTTTTAGAATGCATGCTTAAGGGTCTTTGATGAGACCTAATTAAATAATTGTGATATTTGGAATACTGTGATTAAATTAATTAGGCTTAATTTGGAATTGGGCTAAAAATGTTGTATTTGGGCTTAATGGGCTTGGTTGGACCAAGTTTGGTTTAGGATAATTGGTTGGATCCAATTAGGCCTAAAACCATTTCCATAAAGTCCAAATATGATAAATGGGCCTTTAAATAATTAATGGGCCTAATGGGCCAAAATTAATTTTGTGGCAAAGGTGATTCCTTATTGGGCTTTGGTTTCCAAAGTACATGCCTTATGAATTAATTAAAAGCCCATTGGACTTTAATTAAATTGACATTGGATGTTAATTGGGCTTTGAGACCCATTAAGATTAGATTTGGAATCTAAGTCATAAAGGCACATCAAAAGTGTAATTATTTAATTTTGAATTAAATAAAGAATTAGTATTTAATACAAATTAAATTGGATTTAATATTGTAGTTTGATATAATTCAAGAATTCGTACTTTGAGTACTTATTCTTAAACGAGTTGGACTAGGGCAAATCAAATCGTTGTTTGAACATTGGATGGTCATTAATTAAAGATTAATTATTAATTGGATTAGATTGATTGATAACATGCTTCGTGTGAATACATGGATGTGATGTATGAATAATGTATATCGGATGAACATTAGGATGGGTGAGGGTATTTTGGAAATTATTGTAATAATTTAGAATTTATTAAATTGAACCTGCGTGTCCAGCCTATTACCTCCTTACTCTTTGTATTCTCTTATCACCTATTCCCCTCAATGTAAATGAGGTTTTTAGAAGTGTTATGTAACGGGTAGAAGTAATACATGTGCTAGCGGGAGAGAAGAATTGAGAGATTTGTTCTAGGAACCATGTGTTAAGTATCCATCCGCATATCATTATTATTTATTTATATGCGTCTTATTATGTGTTTAGAATGCATGTTTAGGGTGTATGATGATGAGACCTTAACAAAGATAATTAATTTGTTGCCAATTGCACGCGAAAAACCCTCAACATCATATTAAGCATTTTTCCTTCCATTGAGTGATTTTTACTCAAGATCCAAGACTGGCATTGGTTTGTTGGCCAAAGTCAAGGCCTTTGTCCGTTGAGGATGTGTTTGAATCATGAAAGCTTTGTTCCATATTGGTGTCTTGTCCAAGTTGTTATTTTTTGGCCAAAGTCAAGATCACTTCTTGTCCATCGACATTGATTACGAAGCTTTCCAAGGTCAATGGGTTCCGCTTAACTGGGATCACTAAGTTTGTTGTGCCAAAGCCAAGGCTTAGTTGATTCAGAGGAAAATGGTTAGGCAATATATTGGATATATTGGCATATTTAGGATATATGTTTCAGACTTGGATGTCCACCTACTGGATCTAGGAATTGGATGGGATCCAATTGATCTTAGAGATCTACCTAGTTAATTATCATACAATTTGTTGGCCAAAGTCAAGATTGTGTGTTATTTAACGGGATCCTAGCCCACTAGGAAACAAGGTTTCCCGAGTACTCCACAGAGGGTTAGAGGCTCACCGAAAAATAATTAGAGGCAAGTATTAAATTTGCAATATTCATTTAGTAACTTTCCATACGCGCTAATATCATTTTTCGTCAATATAAATTAATATATTAGTTGGACTAATATTTAATAGTTGTTTTAATTAAACAGTTGGACTGTATTCAAACTATTTCATTTATAGTTGATTTTATAATTGGATTATAGTAATCAATATAATTGAATTTAATCAATTAAATTATAGTTGATTATATAGTTGGACTATAGTAATCGTTATAATTAATAGTACCTAATATCGTTGATTAAATAGTTGGACTATTAGAATCAAGATAAATTGAAAGATTAGTGTTTAAAACATAATCCTGGGTGAAAATGTTTTAAACGACTTAATTTTCAAATTGGGAATAAAATATCAGGATGGTCCTGGAAACTAATAAGTTACTTTATTTGATAAAATAACATATTAGGCCTAAGCCCGGAGTTAAGCAAATAGTAGAGCATGATATTTGGAATATTCATGTGATGATAACTTTAGTGCTTAATCCATTATGCTTGCCAATAGACTCCTTAATTTCTTAATCAGAACTAAGGGTTAGATCCTTAAAATATGATAATGAAATTGAAGGATCTTCATAGATCTATCCTTAGATCTTAGAAGTTCTAACATTGTAATAGTAAACTCTTGGAGAGTTAATGGCTATTCTCAATGAGATAAAGCCAAAGTTTGCAATAAGGCAAGAAGCGCAAGACGTACCTTACTTCGACATTCTAGAAGGCCAAGGCTTGGCCAAAGGCTTCTGGAATGTGAAAAAGGGCAAAAGGCAAAGTCATTAGAATCTTCGGGGAAGATAAAGGACATATCCCAAAATGTCTGAATAAATTGTGGCAAACGGGGACATGGAAGCGTGACTGCCTTATGGACAAGGTAGACATGAAGGAATTGAAGACGGTGTAAGACTCCGACTTCAATATGTTTGTCATACAAATGTTCACAGCTAGTATTAAAATTGGATTTTAGATACTGGATGTGGTGCATAATATGTAATGATATGCAGAATCTGCCTGAAAAGCAGGATACTGACTTCAGTTGAGATTAATCTGTGAATTAAAAACGGGACGAAAGTCGCTGTTTTATCGTAGATACCTAAGTTTAGGAACTACCCTTCGGGTGTGTGTACTTAAATTAGGAAACTGTTACAATGTAACTAGTTTGACTAGATACATTATCTCTATATCAGGTTTAACCCGTTGCGGGTGTACCTTTATATTCTAGAACACTAAAGTGTTTCATTATATAAAGATGAATATTGAGATTAACACATTAGATGTGAATAACAGTATTTATATTTTGAATATAAATAAATCTCAAACGTATAACATGACAAAAAATAGCTCAAACTGATTTGATCAGTTAAAACTTAAATAGCATTGTTTTGTCTGGGACACAATTAAACAAGACTCGTATATCCACACTTTCGAAGAGTGGGTACTAGGACAAATTTGATTATATTCAATAATGTCTACGAATCTAGTTTAATAGGCAAAGTGCCTAAAACATTATTTACTTGGTAAAAGTGTTAGTGCCACCGATTTGTTAGCCCTAGCTCATAGTGAAGCAAGTGGGCCCATGTATAACTAGGCTAGAGGTGGATATGAATATTTCGTGACCTATACGGATGTTGCATCGCGTTATGGTTATCTGTTTCTTTCGAACAATTAAGTAAACAAATCGATCTAATATTAATATTCGAATCAATTCGATTGAACAAAGTACTCGAAAGTATTAAAATTCATGATTGGACCGTTGAAAATACTTGAGCAATAAGTTTCTCAAATATTTGAAAGAGTACACTATTCTTTCAAATAAGGACTCCTCCCGGAACACGTCATCCTGACGGTGTGTCCGAACGGAGAAACTGAATTTTGTTGGACATGATAAGGTTATCATGAGTCGCTCTGAGCTACCATTTCCTTCAACGGATACACATAAACAGTACAAAACCTATTTAGAATAAGGTTCCATAAAATCTGTTTGACAGACTTCATATTAGATATGAACATAAAGAAACTGGGATTTCTCATTCCTGAAGATTTGGGTATGCTAGGCATATGTTTGGATGATACCAAACTAGAACCCAAATTGGATAAGTGCCAAATGTAGGTTATCTTAGGGAAACCAAAGTATAGTACTTATACAACTCACTAGAGAACAATGTAATTGTTGCTCACCATGCAGTTTTCCTAAGAGGAATACCGATATGCAGTGGTAAGTGGGAGGAAAGTAAAACTCGATGAAAATCGGAGTAATACTGTTCATGGCACCGAGTCCTTAATTGAACACAAATAGTTCATCTACGATGAAAATATACCAATAATCTCCGAATACACAAGAACCGCGTAAGTCGGAGAGAGTCAGAAAACAACCTGGGAGGTATGGGTTTCTGATCTAACCTCATAAGAATGTCAATCTTATTGAGGAATACGAACTGACTACGTATGAGGAAGTGATACAAGGTATCCACTCCCTATTATAGCATAGTGCCATGATATCCGAAATGAATTCCATGTATACCAACCAAGTTTGGATACTAGTGGATGTACCAAAAGGCATTGTGCCTACTGGTACTATTTAGTCTTTAGGAAGACATACATGGAAGGCAACAAACCAACGTACTAGCTGGGCTTGTAGCGAAAAGGTATCGTTATCAACATTGTGTCGATTACGACGAAACCTTTTATCTATTGCCATTGTTAAATCCATTTGGATAATGCTTGCTGTTGCTACATGTTTCATTTATGAAAT
Source organism: Zanthoxylum bungeanum (assembly GCA_019454045.1). Lineage (NCBI taxonomy): Eukaryota > Viridiplantae > Streptophyta > Magnoliopsida > Sapindales > Rutaceae > Zanthoxylum > Zanthoxylum bungeanum. The sequence goes on along the minus strand of SKCR01054573.1, from coordinate 1,206 downwards.
ATGGAAGCTGAATGCCAAAACCGCTTTCCTTAACGGAAACCTTTTGGAGGATGTTTTCAACATCCTGACGATTTTGTCGTACCAAAACGAGCAAACAAGGTTTGCAAGTTAATTCGATCCATGTATGGATTGAAGCAAGCATTGTGTTCTTGGAATTATTGGTTTGATATAATCATAATGGTATATGATTTAATTCAAAATGAAAATAATTCTTATGTATATAAGAAGGTTAAATGGGAGTGCACTGACAGTAAATGTCATGTATATAATGATGACATGTCATTTCTTGGAAATGATATTCCCATAATACAATCGGTAAAGCTTGGCTTTCGAGAAATTCACCGTAGAAATCTTGGAAGAAACAACCTTTATTCTAGGAATAAAGATCTACTGGGATAGATTTAAAGTTGTTAATACTCTCCGAAACTCGTACATTGAAATATAATGTACGCGACCTGGTATCTCATACGCTTTGAGCATATGGATTCACAATCGGCCAATCCAAGTGATAGTCACTGGGTTGATGTTAAGAACATCGTTAAATATCTTAGATGAATTAAGGATGCTGTCTTATACTATGGAGAAGGAGAACTTGAAGTGACTGGGATTCACTGCTGCAAGTTTTCTAACCAATAAAACGACTATAAGTCGTAACAACGGTACTACAAAGTTTGAATAACGGAACAGTGAGCTGGAAATCTTCCAAGCAAAATACTATTACCGAATAAACAACAAAAGTGGATTATTACTGCAGCTGAGGTAGCAATAGAAGCCATTTGGGTCGATAATAAATATAATTAGATTAGATATAGTTCTGTTGCAGCTGAGCTAGGATACAGCGCAGGCTAAAGAATTAATGGTTTCATCAACGATCCAGATATATACTTCGACTATTCATCTGATTCATTCGGATCATACATCGTGGCGATGTGATGATCGAATAAATCGTATCATATGATAATCATGCAAATCCGCTGATGCAAGTCCTTTCTCAGCAAGTTGAGAAAATTGTACATAGTTCGGGTGTAAGACACTCGAGTGACTGGCTATAGGTCAAATGGGAGATTGTTGGACAGTTATGACCCATAGCGTCACTATTTGTACAGATCATGGTGTTGTTGTACAAATTAACTATGTGACAAGGAAATTACTCTTTTATCATTTGTGATTAGATCACCAAGATGAATAAATGATGAAAGGTCCATA
>SKCR01054572.1:0-44977 GCA_019454045.1 Zanthoxylum bungeanum | reverse complement strand
CCTTAACCTTCTTCTCAAGGCTATGATACCAAACCACAGGTGCCCCCTCGAGGGACATCCCAAACATCTTTTGGACTTGGCGCTGTGATAGGCCCACTGAACTCATGACTGAGACATATTGCTACAGATGGACTCTCGGGTCTCCATTCCCATTAAACTTGGCCATATCGGGCTTTTTAAACTGAGTTGACAGCTGTTCTCCAAAGGTCATTGCCTCATAATCTAAGAACTCTTCATGTTTACCCCTCATTTTATGGGTAACTATTTCAACCTGATCCCGAAGCTTCTGAAATTCTGCTTGAGACCCAATCACTCTGCCTGTTGCATACTCTGCCATGTCATCATCAAAAGTGGGGATATCATCCCCCAACCCATTCAGAGGCTCCTCGCGCCTCATATTCTCAGAATTTCCCCCAGCACAGGGTACAGCCATATTTTCCATGGCGGTAGTCAAGGATTGTAACTATTCAATAATCTTGGCGAAACCATTTTCCAACTGATCTATCCGGGATACCTCGTTATCGGATGTACTCATATATTTTTACTGGTCTTTTAGTGAGTCTTCACTCTTCCCCAACCGAACGGGAATCTATGATGACTTTTAGACACAGAGGGTGTTAACAGGATATATGTATGCATGAGATGAATGAGATGCATGCGATAGAAGGAATATATCAACTCATTAAAATCTTCACACAAATCGGCCCATCATCATTTTAGAAGCTTTTGGGCTAACTGTCATAGGAGTGAACTCGTCCCAGTTTAAATGGCCCAACAAGTTCACATCTCATGGCAAGAAGTCCAACCGTATCCAAATGATAACGCTCCCAAACACAAACATACGATGGCCCATTGGCGTTTTAGAAGCTTTTGGCCCAATCATCATGAGATACGTTCTTGTCCCGGTTTAAATGGCCCAACAAGCCCATACCTCATACAAAAGGTTTGAATGGATCCAAACGGTAATGTTCCCAAACATAAGCATACATAAATAATTTATACTGAGTGGCCCATCAACATTGCAGAAGCTTTTGGCCCAATTGTCATAGGATACGAACTCGTCCCAGTTTAAATGGCCCAACAAGTTCGTATTTCTGACAAGAAGCCCAACTGCATCCAAATGAGGATGGTCCACAAGCACAAGGAAATAGTTGATATAGGCCATACAATTTCGGTCTACGTGTGAGTTTGCGGGAGTGTAGACAAAGACTCTCGCTGGTGAAGGATTACCCACAACTAGGTCTCCCCACTCAAGGGTTCGAGCGACCAAGTGAGCGCACCTTTTTTATACCTTACAGTACGTGCCAACGAGTTATGGTGTGTGACTAACTGTCAAATGGATTTCTTGTTGCAGATTCCCCAGGTGGAGGGTGGAGCGAGGCTCTCTTAAGTACCCAAGACTCTTAGGCTCTTATCGCTTGGTGACAGGAATAAGCAACAAGTCCTCCAGATTAGTCTGTCACAATAGGCTACAAGTAGATGATTATTTAGGTGCCTTCACAGCTTTTCCTTCTAGAAAGGTAGTGAGTGAAGGAAGACACCAAACCATTACCCAACCTAAACAATATGCCTTTAATTAAACTTTTTTTAACTCAAAGTAGACACGGTTAATTAAAGCACAAATCATAATATTACAAGACATTATTTCGGGGCCGATTCTCTATCCCCAGTGGAGTCGCCAGACTGTGGGAACACAGAAACTGGGCGACGCATGTTGTTCCGGGCTCGCGGCCCAGTTGGGAGTACAGAGTAGTCCGCGGGGGGCTAAATCGGAGAATAATGGAGTCGTCACCCGGTGTGAACCGGATAAAGATTTAAGGCCGCACTCACCCCTCGCAAGGGAAGACCTCAAACTGTTGGGTTCGGAATGGTCCCTTACTTATGCCACTTGTAATAAAATGATTTGTGCAATAATCTAACCAAGCCTAAGCAACATATTTTTCCAAGTGTACAATAATCCTAAATTCACATACATGAAGATGAAGTTTGCATCTAAATTTGTATAGAACCTATGTCCAAGTTTGCATGCTTTCAAAAATACATCATTATAACGGCAAGCATTCATGAATACAGAATTGCAAATAAATCATAGTGATACTAGCATGCGATATCAAAATGACGGTAAATATGCAATTTCACATTGATAGACACAGAAGCGCAAACAAATAACATTCGGAATTTAAAAGACGAATAATAAATAAATCAAAGCAACATAAAACAAAAGAATGTGTCGTTTACTCAAGCGGTACGTAGAGTTGTATCCCGAGTACAGATCATACTACCGTCCATTCGGAATCGGCTATGAAATTTATGTCCGGGTTTCCATCAGATATACCGTGAGAGTTGACACATTTTCATTTTATCCCAAGCCCACAACATACAATATTTTGTAACACATGCATATTTATCTACTCAAGGGCCACAACATGCATTTTAACATAATAATCTTGCTAACAATACTCAATAAATAATAAAAATAAAACTGAAACGAGTGTGAAAAATACCCTCAGGTCTAACCTTTTTTGCCGACTTTCGGACTTGCGTTTCGCGAAGATCGGAAAGGTTAAAGCTCCTCACTTTTCCGTTTCACTGGCTTAGCGTCTTAGCTCGCTGTTTCACTGTTTTGCTTGCTGTTTGACCTCCGTTTGGCTGTTTTTTTCTCTGTGTTTCTGCTTACTGTTTCAGGTATTCAAAGCTACTATTTTTGTGTTTTTTAGAGGTCCAGGGGCTGCTGTTTTGGGGTATTTTTTGGGGTTGTTTGCTCACTGTTTTAGGGTGGTTTCTGGGTCTGTTTTAAAGGGAATGTTTCAGGTTTATTTGGGTGGCAGTGTGAGGGAATATTAGGCTGATGTGTCCATGACTTTAAGAGGATTTTTGGGTTGTTCAGGGCAGATGGCGTGATGGGCAAAGGCGTTAGGGGAAGTTGCTTACGTGAAAGGCTGACTGCGTGGCTATTATGAGAGGTCTTAGCGTGAGTGGATGGCTTATGGTGCGCAGCCTAAGTGAAGGGTTATGGTGGCTAGTGTAGCTGTGGACGTGTGGAAATGTGGGCTGCTAAGGGCGTAGTGCGTGATGAAAGGTGTCTCGTGAGTAGGGTATTTGTGTTGAGTGTAAAGGCTTGTGAGGGGCAGATGTCTTCTACGTGGGGTGTAGCGTTGATGTGTTGAAGTGATGCGTGTGGCTGATGTTTTGTGAGTGGATGGCGCAGGTGAGGGCAGATTACGTGAGTGTGGTGAGAGTGCTTTGTGAGTGTGGTGAAATTGGTCACTGCTGAGAGAGAAAAAAAAAAGCCAAAAGTGTTTAGGTTTCAATGTTTGTCTTTTTCGTGAATAAGCCAGGAGAGGAGTGTCTTGGTTAGGGGTTGTTTATATAGAGAAGGGCTAGGGCTTCTCCTTGTCTCACAAGGAAGGGATTTTGGCATTAAAGAGAGGATTTGATTTGGTGTTGGATAAGGAAATCAATGGATTAAGGGGGGACAAATTTTGGTGAATTAGGAAGGTTGAATATTTGATTGGCTTGGTTTAGGAATACAATTTGTTAGATTAGGAAGTTAATATTTTTAACTGGTTATGATTGATTTTAATTAGGCATAATATTTCTTTAATTTAGTATATAATATTTTAAGTTAGGAAGTTACAATATTTTAATTTGGTATAATTATATTTTATGTCTTATTTAATTTGGCATATCAATTAATTAATATTTTATTTAGTTAATATTTAATTTAATTAATATTTGATTTAATTTGGATATAATTTAGGGTGATATGGGCGTGTGGGTCTCTCTTGGTGGGCTAGATGTTGTGTTGGTTTGGTGAGTGGGCTTAGGTGGGTGGCAAGGGTTTTGGGCCAAGGTTAAAAGGTTTGCGGGTTTTTTGGGCCAAAGGTGCTCTAAACGGAGGTCCAATAAGTGAGCTTGACGCTAAACAAGTGAATAAGGATCTAACGAAATACCGATTCCCTTTCGACGACCGTTTCCCGCAATATCCTTAACTAAAATGGTAATGCCTCCAACTGAGACTCATCATCGGGTTTCACATGCAAAAATGCAATGCCTACAGTATGGGTTTCTGATCTCACCTCATAAAGATGTCAATTTTATTAAGGAACACAAACTGACAACGTATGAGGAAGTGATACAAGGTATCGACTCCCTATAATGGCAAAGTGCCATGAAGTCCGAAATGGATTCCATGTATATCAACTAAGTTTAGATACTAGTTGTTGTACCGGAAGGCATTGTGCCTATTGGTACTATATAAGTCTTCAAGGAAGACATACCTGGAAGGCAACATACCAACGTACTAAGCTGGGCTTGTAGCGAAAAGGTATCGTTATCAACATTGTGTCAATTACAATGAAACCTTTTATCTGTTGCCATGGTTAAATCCATTTGGATAATGCTTGTTGATGCTACATGTTTCATTTATGAAATGTAGCAGTTGAATGCCAAAACTGATTTCCTTAACAGAAACCTTTTGGAGGATGATTACAACATCCTGACGGTTTTTTCGTACAAAACGAGCAAACAAGGTTTGCAAGTTAATTCGATCCATGGATGGATTGAAGCAAGAATTGCGTTCTTAGAATTATCGTTTTGATGTAATCATAATGGTATATGATTTAATTCAAAACGAAAATGATTCTTGTGTATATAAGGAGGTTAGTGGGAGCGCACTGACAGTGAATGTCCTAAGTAATGATGACATGTCATTTCTTGGAAATGATATTCCCATAATACAATCGGTGAAAGCTTGGCTTTCATGACAATTATCTGTAGAATACTTGGGAGAGACAACCTTTATTCTAGGAATAAAGATCTACTGGGATAGATATAAAGGTTGTTGGAACTCTTCAAGAACTCGTACATTGAAATAAATGTACGCGACCTGGTGTCTCACATACTTTAAGCATATGGAGTCAAAATCAGGCCAATCCAAGTGATAGTCACTGGATTGATGTTAAGAACATCCTTTAGTATCTTAGATGAATTAAGGATGCTTTATTAAACTATGGAGAATGAGAACTTGAAGTGACTGGGTTTAGTGCTGCAAGTTTCCTAACCGATAAAAACGACTATAAGTCGTAATAAAGGTACTAAACAGTTTGAATGACGGAACAGTGAGCTGAAAATCTTCCAAGAAAGATATTGTTACCGAATAAACAACAAAAGAGGGTTATTACTGCAGCTGAGGCAACAATAGAAGCTATTTGGGTCGATTATAATCCTAATTAGATTAGGAATAGTTCTGTTAGCAGCTGAGCTAGGCTACAACACAGGCTAAAGAATTAATGGTCTCATCAACGATCCAGAGATATACTTCAATATTCATTTGATTCGTTCAGACCATACATCGTGGCGATGTGATGATCGAATAAATCGCATCAGATGATAACACTGCAAATCCGCTGACGAAAGCCTTTCCTCAGCAGAAATTTGAGCGAACCGTACATAGTTCGGGTGTAGGATACTTGAGTGATTTGCTATAGGACAAATGGGATATTGTTGGACAATTATGACCCATAACATCATTATTTGTACAGATCATGGTGTTGTTGTACAAATAAACTATGTGACAAAGGAAATTGCTCTTTTATCATTTGTAATTAGATTACTAAGATGTATAAATGATAAAAGGTCCTTATGATTAGTTCTGGATTGAGATGATATGAGACAGTATCAATCCACGAAGGTTTAATTATTAAATGTCCCTAGTTAGAGTATTATCGAGATTGGACATCGATAATGCGTAAAAGACTAGTATTACACTTGTGCGTGTTGTGGGAGCATAACAACATAATTCTCATATATTTGGGTATAGGATACTCATGCAAGTGTAATAGGAGGTTGTGTTTACCGATGGTATGGAAATAGCTTCGCTCTGGATAGACCCCTCGGAATTCCATTGGTAGTATGACTATGTGTCTATGGAAGTCCGAATCAGGGTAGGTGTATTTGGTCTTAATCTGAGACTTGCATCGCTAATACTTGCGACAATCAATATACTTTGGTTTTAGTCGTCCAGGGCTTTAACAGGTTGTTGTGTACGCCTCTTCTAGGTATATTGAGAATCGTAGTGTATTGGGTGTGATGTCAAGACAGAAGTATCACTCCAGTCATAGTGGAGATGATGATCACGTAGGATACGGAACTGGTGATCTTATGTACTGTAGTCATCGGGATAATATGACTAGGTCATGATTATCCGATTATAGAGACTAGTTACTAGAGATCTGATATGTGCTTCGTACGGAGCAGACACAATTCCAGGCCCAGGCCTTGCATGTGACATCCGATGCTGGATCGAAATACGCAATATTATGTATACTACGCCTGATATAGATCACATTTCCTATAAGAATATTTCTGGAGAATTGGGTAGGCACGGTGCTTTGCTAGAAGCCAACCATGTCTTGTAAATCAGTAAAAACGTAGTAGTAGGTACGTACGTGTTCAGATAGTCTGACTACCGGATTTACTGCCAACATATCCGGGGATCTCATGGGTCGCTTCCCGAAGATTCACCGATGACGTATGACTCGCACTTTATTAATCTGGGATTAATTATAAGAGAGAGAAAATTAATCCGAGATTAATTACGGAGATATTTTTATCTAGGATAAAATATTATTTAAATAGAGAGAAAGATTAATTTGGAATTAATCGATAAAATAATATATTCGATATATTATACGAAATTGGATTTCTACGCGGAATTAAAATTGGATTTCAATTCGGGCGAACGAGTTAATTTAGAATTATTTCATCAGCGATGTGAATAGTAATTTTGCTAGGCAAAATTATTTAATTGAATTTGATTTAATTAAGTCGCAACGGAGAATTCATTAATTCAGAATTAGCGAACCCGAGCCCGAGAGTGTTTGCGGGCGCACTCGCATTTCGAATTCAAGTGCGGCCCACAAGTCACATCAAGTATCAAATCATTAGTCACTTTGATTGATGTGATGTCTAGTCACTTTGAGTGATGTGATGTCTAGTCACTTTTGATGTGAATAGTGATGGTGGTGGTTGGAAGGCATTAATTGCCTTTTGGCTCCAAATTTTGGTTGACCTTTTTGAAAGGCAAATACCAAATTTTAGGAAATCATTTACTTGGTAATTGTTTTTTGAAAAACAACACAACCACTTCTCTCTTCTCTTCCTTCTATTCGGCCAAGGGCCAAATGCTTCTCTCCCAATTTTCTTGGCAAAGCCGAGAATAACAAGAAATAGATGGAAGATTTGTGGCAAATTTTCCAATGCTAGCACATGAAGAGTCATTCATAGGTGATAGGGAAACAAACCCATTAGCATGGAATCACCATTTGCAAAGCTTGGAGCTTGGAGCACACTTGGAGGGATGACCGAAAATCACAAGGAGCTAAAAGGGAGAAAGTTGAGAGCTTCATCAAGGGAGCAAAGGGCTTGTGTTCCTCGCATCGCAAAAGCCGATCAATGTAAGTATGATTCCGCCATACTTCTTTGTTGTATTCGCACATGTTTTATGCTTGAAATCGATCTTGGGACTAATCTAGAAACCCAACATCTGGTTCTTGATGAATATCGTAGGTTGATGGTAGATAAGATGGAGAATAAGGTTTAGTGAAATATGCTGGTTCATCGTACCTTGAAGGACTCTGATAATTCTGCCACCCTGAATTGTAGTAGTGATTAATGCTCGGGTGGTTACCATCACATATCTCACATCTCACATCTCCTTATTGAGTTCTAATATGGTTGAGCATATGTTGTGTTGAATGGTTCTGACATCCAGGGATAGTTGTTAGGCTGGACAACGAGCCTCAGAAAACCAGACTGTTGCTCCCTGATTTGAGGTGTATATTTGCCTCGTAAAACTCGTAATTATTTTATCACCCAACTAAGATCCATGTCAACCACCTGAAAAATAAAAGAAGGAAATAAAAATTAAGGATAAAAATAAAGAGAATTAGATACAAGTAAATAAGATAGCTTCAAAATTAATAACTCAAGAAAAATAAGTCTCCGGCAACGGCGCCAAAAACATGACCGGCGTAATCACATGCGTATAACACAAGCGCATGTATCATTCAAGTAGTATAAAAATATCGATCCCACGAGGACTTAATTCCTATTGTTGTTATTAATTATTGATACTATTTATTTACAGGTATCTAATTATAGAGAGAAATGAATGATTACTTTTGGTTGGTTGAATGTGGATTTGCTGAACAAATAAATAAATAAAAAGAAAAAAAGAAAATACTAAGGAAAATAATAAAAGACACAAATATGTAGGGTCGTGACTCTACACAATATTATTCTAATGATGAATTGATTATCTTATATATGTGTAATAAATTAGTTTGCTAACCTGGAACATGAAGATGTACAAAAACCTCTGTCAATGGTCAGATACAAACACCAAAATAACCTAATTAATCACATGTCTATGTTAATCAAGTTACCTAAATTCATTAAGTTCAAGTTCCACTAGTGGCTACCCCACCCGACAGGTATGTGTCTATCCTGTAAGAAAATCTATTAAAGGGTTATCTATCCTCTGATCGTGAGCTATTGGATCTAATGCAGAAACCTAAAATCCCTTTTCCAAGTTCATTTTAAGTATACCATATCAATCTTATTGGTGATCAGGCAATAAGAAAAATTAGGCTTAGGATTCAATAAACAAACTAAAGTATTACCCAAAATAAAATTAAATCAATTATTAAGCATGTGAATATTATGTTTCATCACTTCCCTAGAAGAAAAATAAAATGATGGGGTTAAGGGATCCACCTTTACTATTTCTAATTTAGAAATCTCCCATATTATAATATGGAAATTATCAGTGATATTACCAACCGACCATATAGGCGGTATTCTGATTAAGTCAGATTTTCAATTAAGTCCAACTGACTATAAAGGCGATGTCATTATTTTTCCATAAACCAACCATATATGCGGTAATCATCTGTCACCTAAAGACCGACCATATAGGCGGTGTCACATTATATCAAATAAATAAAACCAGCCATTAAGGCGGTATAACCTTTAGTTTAAATTATAATTTCCATATTATAATTAAGGGAGATTGATCTAAACTAAAATAATAAAAGCTTCACATTTCCCCTAGCGGAAAATTAACTATTAAACATAAAATAAAATAAAATAAAATAAACCATTACTATTGATGAAAATAAAAATACATAATTAAAATACTGAAAATAAATACAAACAAGATGCAATCATTAAATTCCTTACAAAAACCTAAGGAAAGCATGAAATTACAAATGAAATGGCTTGGTATTTATCGGAAAATCCAAAGGCTTCCACCAGTTTCTCCACCAATTGCTCCACCAAACATGGCATCAAACATGGCATCAAACATGGCACCAAACATGGTACTAAACATGGCACCAAATCCTCCACCAAATATGCAAGCATGTTTGGTGGAAGTTTGACAATTTTTATTTTTTATTTTATTATTATTTTTTTATTTTGAAAATGACTTAAATAATTACCCAAAACATACTTCCGAATGTTTTATCAATTTCGGTCATGGAAATGTCAGAATTCGAAATTATTATGAACTTCAAAGTTGTACATCTTTGGGTCTTCTTTAATCTGAAACTTGAATCACCTCAATCCGATATCGGATTACACAGTTATGGCTAAAATATGAACATTACGCAAAGTTGAAATTTCCCAAATTGTACTTCGTTAGAGCGCCATTTCAAGTTTTCAACCTCCAAAATCCATATGTCAAGTCCAATTTTTTCCCTTATTTGTTCCATATTTCGTCCTGATTGATTCCATTAAGTCCCGATTTTATTTTATCTGCAAAATAAACAAAAACACACCAAAATGTTCATCCAAGCCGAAAAACTAAGCAAAATTTTAGGTAAAATGGGCGGTAAATATTGATATATTTTCCGCTCATCAGTTGTCCAATTTGATTTTCCAGTGCTTTTATAGATGTTGATCCTGGTTCTTTTTCATGCTTCTGGCTTTTGTTATGTTGTTGGAATGCAGGAGGTGGATAGTTCTTTTGCCCTGAATTGTTGCTCCATGAGAAATTAGAATGATTCCTCCACCCTAAGTTGTAGGTTTTGGAATATAGATTGTTCCCCTCTCTGTTGAAATTATTGACATAATTCACTGTCTCTTCATGTTGGTTTGGCTCTAGTGTTCCTCCATATGGTGAACTTGTGGGTCCAATATTGCCTTGCATGATAAGAGACTCCATGAATTTACATATCTGATTCAGCTTGGCATTCACTAGTGTTGGCTCCAACTTCATAAATTCCAGCAATTCTTTGGATCATACTCCTTTTTGTTGGCCATAAGGAATTATTATTGGCCATTTCTTCAATTAAGTCTCAGGCTTGATCTTCTCCTTTTCCCATTAAAGCTCATCCAGTAGCAGCATCAATTGTGGTTCTCATCAGTCCAGAAAGTCCATTATAGAAAGTTTGGACTTGTAGCCACTTTGCAATCTCATGGTGAGGACATTTTCTGAGTAAATCCGTGTACCTTTCCCAAGCTTCGCAGAGGGATTCTGAATCATATTGCACAAAGGATGTGATGTCATTCCTCAGATTTGCAATTATGGCTAGTGGAAATTATTTTGTAAGGAATTTGGTGACTAGAGTGTTCCAAGTTGTGATGAAACCTGCTGGTAGTGAATATAGTCAAGCCTTAGCTCTGTCTTTTAAGGAATATGGAAAAACTCGCAGTCTCATGGCTTCTTCAGCCGCTTGGTTATAATTGAAAGTGCCGCAAACTTCCAGGAAGTTGCTGATGTGTGCATTAGGATCTTCAGTTGCATTCCCCTCAAACTGAACTGTCTGCTGCATCATCTGGATACATGTTTTGATGTCACACGCATTTGCTGGTAAAAAGAAGGAAGTCCAATACAGGAAATGAAGCCGTCAACCACCGGAATGGTTCTGTCTCGAATGGGAATTGGTGGTGCAACCACTAAAGGTTCAGGTTCCATGTTGATATGTGCTTATTGGCCTTCTCGTCTTTCCCTTCTCAACAGTCTGATGGTTCTTTCAATCTCTGGGTCAAGCGGTCGGATTTCAAAGATTTTGATTCATCTCATGTAGTGTCTGAGAACCTGAAACACAAGAAAACATAAATAATAAGTAAAAAGAAATTAGACACAAGTAATGTATTTAACCCCAAAACTAATAGTGAAAGATAAATAAGTACCCGGCAACGACGCCAAAAACTTCACCGGAGTAATCACATGCGTATAACGTAAGTGCACATATCATTCAAGTAGTATAAAAAGTATCGATCCCATGAGGACTTAATACCTAAGCTATTAATTTATGAAGCCAAATTATTACAAGTATCTAATGGATTGGTTATTTGATTGGATGGTGACTTTAAACTTAAAACAAGTAGATAAAATTGCACGAAAGTAAATTGATGAAAATTCAATATTATGAAACTATCCAGGGTTGTGTTTCCTTCCAATATATTTAAAAGATGAAGTGGTTATCTTACGTTTGTGCAATATATTGGTTTATTAACCTAGAACACGAAAATATGTAAAAGCCTCTTCCAATGGTCAGATAGAAATATCTAGTATAACCCAATTAATCATATTTCTATGTCAACCAAGTTATCTGAATTCATTAAGATTGAGTTCCAATTATGGCTACCCTCACCCGACAGGTATATTCATATCATGTAAGGAAATCTATTAAAGGGTTATCTATCCTCAAGGAAGATCGTGGGTTATTGAGTCTAAGGTTTAAACCAAAAATTCATTTTCCAAGTTTATTTTAAGTTTATCAGATAAATCTTATTAATGGCCAGTTAACAAGAAGAATTAAGACTAAGACTCAATAAATAAACCTTTATATTACCCAAACCGTAAAATAACCCCTTATAAACCAGTGATATTGGAAATCATCATAACCCCAGATAACGGGCTTAGTTACAACACATATCTAAGGCTAGTAAAAGCTTAAATAAAATAAAAGACATAAAGTAAAAGCTGGAATTTAAAAACGTAAATAAAACAATAAAAAAAATGCTAGGGTTAGAGGATCCACTTTTAATATTTCAAAATTAGAAATCTCCCTTATTGTCAATGTTTACCGATTAATTAATTATATTTAACCAGACCATAAAGACAGTAATTCCATTTGTCTCAATTAAATTCAACTGTCCACGTAGGCGGTAACAAGGATATTACCTAAACTGACCATATAGGCGGAAACTACGTCTGAAATGTAAAACCGACCATATAGACGGTAAAAAAGGTTGTCACCTAAACCGACCATATAGGTGGTAACTAATTAATCCAAATTTTAATTAAAATAAGGGAGATTAATCAAAATTATTATATTAAAAGTCTCACCTTTTTCACCCCAGCAGAATGAGATTACCTGCTCATATTGTAAATGAAAACACACAAAATTTTATTAAGTAAATAAAAAGAAAATACAAGAAAACTTAAATAAATACACAAGACACTTTCTTTTAGGTTTTCATGGAGAAATTCCTCCAAAGAAAACAAGAAAAATTTACAAAGTTTAGTTTGGTATTTATAGGCAAATCTAAAGGCTTCCACCAATTTCTCCACCAATTGCTCCACCAAATATGGAACAAAACATGGCATCAAACATGGCACCAAACATGACACCAAATCCTCCACCAAACATGCAAGCATGTTTGGTGGAAGTTTGACAATTTTTATTTTTTTATTTTTTTATTTTGAAAATGACTTAAATAATTATACGTAATATACTTTCGAATGTTTTATCCATTTATGTCATGGAACCTTTAGAATTCGAAATTATTTTGAACTTCAAAGTTGTATATCTTTGAGTCTTCTTTAATTTGGAACTTGAATCACCTCAATCCAATATCGGAGTAAAGCGTTATGGCCAAAATACGACAATTGCGCAAAGTTAGAATTTCTGAAATTGTACTTCGTTAGAATGCCGTTTCAAGTTTCCAATCTCTAAAATCAAAATGTTAAATCCAGTGTTTGCCCTTATTTGTTCCACATTTCATTCTAAATGATTCCATTGAGTTCCAATTTTATTTTATCTGAAAAATAAACTAAAACACATCAAAACGTTCATCAAACCCGAGAAACTAAATAAAATATTAGGTAAAAGGGCGGTAAATATTGTTATATTTTTCACTCATCAGTCATATTACTACAACATGTTCAGATGTGCATTTTCTGCAGACCTATCACTTTTGAAAATTGCCACAAAATTCATATTAATCTTTTTGATATATATGTGTCTAGTTTATCTAGAAATTTTCAGAACTTAATTTGAAATTTTCTAGAGAAAGTTATGGCCGAAATACCGAGTGTTGTCGGCATATCAATCTTGTAGACTGTTATACTGGTATCAGAATAAAAAAATGGCTAGTTTTATTAAAAATCTATAAATTGATCATTTTTCTCACTTATAACAAATCTCTTGCACATATAGTCATCCTCTAATCAAGTGAAAATATTCTTGAGAGTTTAAAACCATATTCAAATCATTTTCTCTCCAAAATCAAATTTATAAAGCTCATTATATTACATCTTTGTATTTAATTAGTGAGCTTATTTTTATTTGGGTAATACACTCACATTCAAATTTTGTAATCTTTTGTGAGTTCCCAAATAGCAAAGAGAGTTTTTAAAATCTTCTATATCTTACACTCTCTACATTTGAAAAAGCCCATACTTCATCTTCATATTCATATTAGTGAGCTTTAATATATTTGGGTGAGAAACACACATCTTGAATCTTCTTATTTTTTGTGAGTGCCCAAGTGAGTTGTAAAACTTTATTATTCAAACAATTGAGGTTGTGAAATCCCTTTGTGAGTGGATATACTCAATAGTATGAATTGTAAGGGTTTGTGAGTGAGCCTATTGTCAAAACTCATTGTAAAGGTTTTGAGTGAGCCTATATCTAAAACTTATTGTAAGAGATTTGGAGTGAACCTAGTGGGTAAAACTATTGGTTGTGGGTGAGCCACAGAAAACTCGATTGTAAGTTATGGACTCAACTTAGTGGAAATCTTCAAGCGCGGCTTGGGGGAGTGGACGTGGGCATTGTTGACCGAACTACAATAAATCACTGGTGTTATTTTTCTATCCTTGAACTCTTTACTTATTGTAAGTTTTATTATTTATATGCTTATTGTTTAGAAACTTGCATTTATGTGATATATTGCAATTGTAAAAAATTAACCTAAGCTTAATTGGTACAGCTACAAGCTTTGTAGCGTAAAATCGGCAAAGATTTTAATTTCTGCATTATTAGGCCATAACCTAATTCACCCCCTATTGGGTATATAGAGTTGTGTGTTCTTAGTGCTTGTAGGTAATTTCAATTGGTATCAAAGCGAGGTATTCTCAACAAAGACCTAACCATTCGAGAATAGATCATGGCCTCTACAAGCTACACAACTTACTTCACCGAAGGAGCATTCACCGATAGACCTCCATTTTATAATGAAACAGACTTTAAATTTTTGAAAAGAATGATGCTCACATTTTTGCTCATATACGATATTAGTGGATATAAATAAATCACGAGAGAGCGAAAAACTTTAGTAAATTCTAATACACTTAAATTTTTATACAAAGCATTAGATAAAAGCATAATTGATAGGATTCCCAAATTTACAAATGCATATGAATTATGGAAATCCTTAGAATTGCTAAATGAGGGAAAAAATTATTAGTGTCCTAGACATGCCAAGGATCTCTAAGGAATGATTTGTGTGTGAATAATCTAAAGTAAGTTGCGAAAATTACTTACAAAGATTGGTAGAAGTTCAAAATGTTTTCATGGGTGTAGAAGCTCCAAGCGCTCTTTTAGTGTTTCCAACACTTGGGTGAGTCTCCCTATCACCTTGTTTGACTCCTTCATGTGCTAGAATTGATGAATTTTGCAACAAAACTCAAGAAGAATAAGAGTGGAACCTCGACAATGGAGAAATGGGAGAGAATATAGTTGCTGTGAATAGTAACTCATTACCACTTCCAAAGTTGACTAATGTTTAAATAGTCAAGTAGAGTGTTGGAATTGGTTTGTGTAAAATACAAGCAATCCAAGCCTTTTACTCAACCTTCAAATCAATTCCAAAATCAAGCCTAACCACTTCCATCATTAGTCAAACAAATGATGTAAGTGAAGTGGGTCCCACCACTTTTAAATTCTGAATTTAAGTCGGCTAACTTGACACGCAACTTTGCTCAGGCCCGGGTTCGTTTAATTCCGAATTAAATGAATTTGCCGTTGCGACGTAATTAAATCCAATTTAATTAAATAATAATGCCTAGCAAAATTATTACGAAAGTCGATTGCGAATTAATTCTTTCGCCCGAATTAAAATCCAATTTTAATTCCGCTTTGGAATCTAATTTCATTTAATATATCCAATATATTATTTTATCCCAATTAAATAAATTAAATAGAAAAATCTAATTTAACTATTAAATTTATTTTTACCGATTAATTCTAAATTATCGTGTTCTCTCTCTTCTAGTCAAATTAATCACAGATTAATTCTTGTCGTTATTAATCCTAGATTAATTTTCTCTCTCTCATAATTAATCCCATATTAATTATGTTCGAGTCAAATGTCATCAGTGAATCTTTGGGAGGCGACCCAAGAGATCCCTGGATATATTGGCAGTAAATTCGATCATCGGGCTATCCGAACATGTGCGTACCTGGTACCACGTTCTTACCGATTTAGAAGACATAGTTGGCTTATAGCAAAGCACCGTGCCTACCCAATTCTTCAGAAATATTCTTTTAAGGAATACATAATCTATATCAGGCGTAATATATATAGTATTGTGTATTACGATCCAGTATCGAATGTCACATGCTAGGCCTGGGGCTGGAGTTGTGTCTGCCCCGTACGAAGCATATATCGAATCACTAGCAACTAGTCTCTTTATGATCGGAAAGTCATGACCTAGTCATACTTTCTTGATGGCTATAGCACTATAGAGTACCAGTTCTTTATCCCTACGTGATCATCATGTCCATATGACTGAAGTGATACTTCCATCTTGACGCACACCCAATACACTACGATTCTCAGTATACCCAGAAGAGGCGTACACAGAACCTGTTAAATCCCCGGATGACCAAAACCAAAGTATACTGATTGTCGCAAGTATTAGCGATGCAAGTCTTAGGTTAAGACCATATACACCTACCCTGATTCGGATTCCCATAGACACATAGTCATACTACCAATGGGACTCTGAAGGTCTATCCAGAGCGAAGCTGTTCCCGTACCATCGGCAAACAAAACCTCTTAGGTTAATCATTATATGAGAACTATGTCGTTAAGCTTCTATAACACCCACAAGTGCAATACTAGCCTATTCCGTATTATCGATGTCCAGTCTCGATAATACTACAACTATGGATATTTAATGATTAAACCTTAGTGGATTAATATTGTCTCATATCTTATTAATCCGGTACTAATCATATGGACTTTTATCATTTATATATCCTGGTAATCCAATTACAAATGATAAAAGAGCAATTTCTTTTGTCACATAGTTAATTTTTGTACAAGAACACCATGTTTTTTACAAAATAGTGATGCTATGGGTCATAATTGTCTAATAGTAATGAATTAAATGAATGCAATATTGATTCTAGCTCATCAAATGTTGAAACTTATAATTTGGCATTAATAGATATAGAAAATCCTATTAGGGAATCGAAAAATGATAGCATTGATAGTCATAAAAATGATATTTCTGATTGTGATGAAATGCTTAACATGTTGAATGATTTGCATGATAAATATGATGCTCTTAGAAAGAAATTAAATTTGATTAAGGAAGATCATACATCACTTTAACATGAACATGCGTCATGTTTTAGATAAAATTCATGCTTTGGAAAATGATGATATTTACTTAAAGCCCAATCATGAAAAAAAATGTATTAATTGAAAATGAGCATGCATCTCTTATTAAACAAATTCATGTTTTAGATAATGAGGATATTTGTTTAAATGTAGAGCATGAATATTGTGTAAAGAACATGCAAAATGATGCATCTACCTCTAAATCATAAAGTATTTTTGAATCGTTGAAAATTAAATATGATGATTTGAATAAGAAATTAGATGATTTGCAATGTATTGTGACCAAGTTCACTAAAGGTGAAAAGAATTTTAAAATGCTACTTGGTTCATAAAGATGTGTTTTTGGAAAGTATGGATTAGGATATAAGCCTCACATGAAGGAAAAATATTTGAACAATTATTTTGTGATGGCATCCAAATCATATACACATTCATGTAAAATACATACATCTAAAGTATTTAAATCAAATATTAAATGCCATGCATGTAATATGATAGGTCACATGAATTATGATTGTTGGACTAAAAAGAAGAATGTGACTGTTATTTGGATTTCGAAAGGAACTAACACTAACCCCTATGGATCCAAGAAAATTTGGGTACCAAATATACTTGAATGATTTTGTAAGGGAAGCTTTGGGAATGATCATCATGAGAAATGTAAATTAATCCCAAAGACTTGACAAAGATCAAGAAGAATTCAATCCTCAAAATGAATGAATTTTAGATAATTGGTGGATCTGTCATTTGATGACAATGGTAAAAGATAATATTCGTATTTATGGAAATATTGGTACTGTTTCCTCCAATCTATATATGTATGTTTATCTCAATTGGTAAATTGAATTTGAATTCGAAGCATACTAGTGATTAAGCAAATTGTATTACAATTGATTTTCATTTGGAATCATTTTATGCCTAAATCATATAATTAATCTCTTTTAGTATCAATTGGTACCACATATGACTATTGAGTTATATGACATATATGTGATTATTTTGAACAATTAGCATTAAATATGTCTTTTCATTGATTATTATTGGTTCAAAATGAAATGCATTGATATTGGCTTAAATTGAGTGATTTTGATGAATTATGCATGATTCTTACATTGTATGGCAAAAATGAGGAAATGGTAAGTGTGCATGTTTATGAACTTTCATATGTTTATGAACATCTTAATTTTTATCTCATAAAGCTTAAATTTTACTTCTCCATTCTTTTTGATAATGTCAAAGGGGAAGAAATTATATGAAAGATATTAAAACTTGAGTTACCCCCACCCTTGTATTAATGGGGAGTATATTTATACTAATGTGTTTATCTAAATGTTATAAATATATATTGAAGACACACATTGATAGGGAGATAATATTGAGGGGGAGCTAAATCGTCAATAATTTATACTCTCAAAACTTCACAAGTTTTAAAGGTTGTCATCATCAAAAAGGGGAGATTGTTAGCGACATAGTCGCAAGATGGATTTTGATGATGAAACACTAGAAGACCTCGACGTGCTTTAGCGAGCATTACAAAAAGATGATAATGAAGCCAAAATATTGATGAAGAGCTAAAATGTGCTATAAGATGATCATGAGAACAAAGATGATAAAGAGCGAAAAATAAGATGGAATAGCCAAGCAAGATGAAGATCAAAATGATTATTAAGAGCTAAAACTAATTGTAAGTGAGTTTATTCAAATATTTTAAAGATCTTGTGAATCAGACATTTAGCATCACTTGTATTTAAAATGGCTTAGAATGCTTAAAGAACCATTTGCACTTTATTTACACCAAAATGAATTTCAATGCACAAGTACATCAGAAAATAGTTTTGAAAAATTAGAAAATGGTCGAATTAAATTTAAAATGATATATCGTTAGATAGATATGTGTCTCTAGTTTTCTACGGTTCAAACGGAATACAATTCCGATATATAGAATTTTTATTAGAGCCATATTACTACAACATGTTCAGATGTGTATTTTCTACATACCTATCACATTAGAAAATTTTCACAAAATTCATGTTAACCTTTTTGAGGTTGAGGTTTTTATATCTAATATAAATTTACGGATCGTCATTTGGAATTTTCTATAGAAGGTTGTGGCTAAAATACTGAGTGTTTTTAGGGTTGACTGGTTATCAAAAAGTTGTTGACAGGCATACCGGTCTCCAAAACCGTCATACTGGTCCATGGAATCGACATACCGGTTTCAGAGGTCATAAATGTCATTTTTTGGAGCCGTTTGATCTATCAGACTGGCATACCAATCCTATAGATCGGTATACTGGTTTCAGAACTGAAAAACGGCTATAAACGGCTAGTTTTGTGAAAAATCTATAAATTGATCATTTTTCTCACTTATAACACATCTCTTGCACATATATTCATCCTCTAATCAAGTGAAAATATTATTGAGAGTTTAAAACCATCTTCAAATCATTTTCTATCCAAAATCAAATTTATAAAGCTCATTATTGTATATCTTCATATTTAATTAGTTAGCTTGTTTGTCATTTGGGTAATACACTCACATTCAAATTTTGTAATCTTTTGTGAGTTCCCATAAAGAGAGATTTTAAAGTCTTCTATATCTTACACTCTCTACAATTGAAAAAGCTCATACTTCATTTTCATATTTATATTAGTGAACTTTGATATATTTGGGTGAGAAACTCACATGTTGAATCTTCTTATCTTTTGAGAGTGACCAAGTGAATTGTAAAATTTTATTATTCAAACACTTGAGGTTGTGAAATCCCTTTGTGAGTGGATATACTCAATAGGGTGAATTGTAAAGGCTTGTGAGTGAGCCTATTGTCAAAACTCATTGTAGATGTTTTTTTGTGAGCTTATATCTAAAACTCATTGTAAGAGGTTTGGAGTGAACCTAGTGGATAAACTCGATTGTAAGTTGTGGACTCAACTTAGTGGAAATCTTCAAGCATGGCTTGGGGGAGTGGACGTAGGCATTGTTGGCCGAACCACTATAAATCACCGGTGTTATTTTCTATATCCCTAAACTCTTTAATTTTTGCAAGTTCTATTATTTATATGCTTATTATTTAGAAACTTGCATTTAGGTGATATATTACAATTGAGAAAATTAACGTAAGCTTAATTGGTAAAGCTACAAGCTTTGTAGCGTAAAATCGACAAAGATTTTTTTTTCCTCATTATTAGGCCATAACTCAATTCACCCTCCATCTTGGGTATATAGAGTTATGTGTTGTTAGTGCTTTTAGATAATTTCAATCTTAATCATATTGTGACTTTTTTTACTTATAGTCGCACAACGACTGTCAATTAGGAGTGTGTTTTTTAACCATTGTCACAATTTAACTATTGGTTGGATAACTGGTAATTTAGTTATGTGTGTGTTGCAGTCACATTGTGATTGTGTTTTCTTATCACCTACCGGCACACAATGCCTGCTAATTGGGTGCTAATTGGGTGTATGACTGAGTGTATATTTTGTAAGGTAGAATTACAATATGAGAATAAGTGGTTTCATTAATCAAAAATACCAAAAACGAATTAATATTTAATATGTAATTAAATTAAAAATAAATCATTTAAAACACATGCCTAAGTTCGAATTTTAAAAAAGTTAAGTGAGAAAAGAATATACTTGGACTTGTTCACCCCATTATCTTTTAAAGTAACAAATTATAATTCACGTGAATAACAAAATTATTGATCATTTATATAATTCAATTTAGTTATTCTTAATAAGGTCAATAATTCGACTAGTTCCAAGACATGAGAAAGAGCATTATGTTATGCATTATTTATTATACACCATAAATAAACACAAACGGTGTTCCAATAAGGTGAAGATTCTTTAATCTCCTTCTCCACTAACAGCTCACAGGTGATACAGTAAAGGAAAACAAATATTACTCGAGAGAAATTTCTTGTACAACACAAATATGGAGAGCCAATGAAATTGCATTTAAATGCTTTCAAAACAGTGTGTTGATGGGGATTTCTGCTGCTAAGTCTTTTGTACAGTTCGGTAAGGGCAGAGAGGGAAATTCACCTCATCCGAAGGACCAAGAGTCAGAGGATGTATATCGCTCCTTTGACCCGATATAGAGATCGGCCGACCGACCAGAGGATGCAATTTGGTACAGATTTCAGAGGCCGGCTACGACAGAGCCGAGGCCGACCATGTTTGACCTGGGGCTCGGTTTGGTTTGGCTTTACTCCCTGAAACCAGCGAATGAGCTCAGACATTTCGTATCAGAGCGGAAATAGTTTGAGAAGCTCGGCAGACCACTTGGCCGATCTCTTGAAGACCGACTCAAGATCAGAGTTGTTGGACTTTCCCCTCCAAAACGTGTCATTCTCAAAGACACTTTACAGGCTGTCATCATTATTGTTGTGTGTGGCAGTAGAGAAAGCAGAGTGATGTGATTGGCCGTCAGGCGGCAGGCTTACTTTCGGCGATGACAGTCTTAGGGCAGAGAGCCCGTCAATCAGTCAAAGACCACGCGAGAAACGTCATAATGTTGGAGGAACAGTGTGCATTTCTGGTAGTATATAAATGGAGGGTAGATCCATTTGTAAGGGTTGGAGTTTTTCAAATAGTTAAACTTGTAACACAAAGAAAACAAACACCACATGTAAACTCTTTAACGTGCGCCGTGCCACGTGTCATCATCCTACGGTGCCAACAGTCGCCATCGCCACGTGTTGCCACGTGTCACTCCACGTGTCTGCCACGTCATCATCAACATCACAGATTGACCAAGTCAAAGTGCCACATCATCGCCACATCATCATCAACCAATCACAGCGTGCCACATGACATCATTCTATGGTGCCGACAGTCCCTTTCGTCACGTGTCGCCACGTCAGCGCCACGTGTCGCCATGTCACCACCAATTATTGACTCAATTATCCAAATCGACACATGGCGGATAAGAATCTGAAATCAGCAAATCATGAGCCGCCACGTGTCACAATAATTGAGCTACCAACCACTTTGCCACGTGTCACCTTATCACCTTATCCATAATCTGAAGCGATGAACCAGAAGCTGCCACGTCGACAATGTCCCGCGTCGCGACGGTAGTTTGGGTCGTGACGCCGACCCCCTACTGACGCCTATAAATAGAGCTCGAAATTTTAGTTTCAGATGTACCTTCCTCTCTGAATTCTCTGATGTAAATAGAGAGTTTTTTATCTAGTTTCTTTTAAATTTTAGTTTTGTAATTAATTTTAATTACGTTATGTAATAATAGTAATTTTCTTTCTTTACTTTTTTACAGTTCTTACTATTCACCATGAGGAGGTAACTTCCCCCAGCTACGGTGAAAGGTAATTCTTTTACTGTTACTATTTAGATTAATCTCCATTAAATATAATATATTCACTATTTAAAATATTGACATAAAAAGGATACCGCTATATTGGTCGGTTGGTAATTAATTTTAATCTTGTTTAAACCTGACTAATCAAGGATACCGCCAGATTGGTCGGTTGGTAATTAAATTTTCTTACCGCCTATATGGCAGGTTTATTTTGATTCCGCCTTTATGGCTGGTTGGACTTAATTTGACTTAATCAGGTTACCGCCTATATGGACGGTTGGTAAAATAATCACTAGTTAATATATTATATATTAAGGAGATATCTAAATAGTAAATAGTAAAAGTTGATCATTTTACCTTAGCATTTTATTTTATTGTAATTTACTTTTCAGCTTTTACTTTACCGCAATTACTTTTCAGCATTTTTACTTTATGTCTTTTACTTTTAAGTTTTTACTAGCCCTAGTTATGTGTCGTAACTAAGTTAGTTATCTGGGGTTGTGATGAATTCTAATATCACCGTTTATAAGGGGTTATTTTATGGTTTGGTAATTTAAAGGTTTACTTATTAAGTCTTAAGCTTAATGCGTCTTGTTGTCTGATCACCAATAAGATTGATGTGGTAAATCTAAAATAAACTTGACAAACGAATTTTAGGTTTCAGCCTTAGACTTAATAGCACACGATCTTCATTGGGGATAGATAACCCTTTAATAGATTTCCTTACAGGATAGACATATACCTGTCGGGAGGGGGTAGCCATAATTGGAACTTAAACTTAATGAATCCATATAATTTGGTTGACATAGACATATGGTTCAATTGGGTTAAATTGGGTATTTGCGTCTGACCATCGACAGAGGCTTTCGCCTAATTTAGTGTTCCAGGTTAGTAACCGATTTATTACACAAACATGAAATAACCACTTCATCTTTTAAAAGGTATTAGAAAGATTCACAACCCTAGATAGTTTTTAATATTGAATTTTCTTAAACCTACTTTTGTGCAATTTTATTTACTTATTTTTAAATTTAGAATCATCACTATTTCAAATCAATCAATCAACATGTTAGATACTAGTAATCATTTGACCTCATAAAATTAATAGATTAGGTATTAAGTCCTCGTGGAATCGATACTTTTTATACTACTTGAACGATACGTATGCTTGCGTTATACGTGTGTGTTTACTCTGGCCACCTGGTTAGTCGGGACACTGAATTGTAAGGTTTAGAGTTATGTTTTGGAGGCCTCGGGCAGGACGCTGCCTCGGAGCACCCGAATTGTTGTTTTTACTTCTTGAATTTTTTGCATTGGGTATGTGCTAAGTCACCTCCACTCTTCGTTAATTTTACCTTGTTCCAATTTTTGATTTTCGCTTGTCTGGCAAGGGGACGCCCGCGCCAGGATCCGCAGAGCCTCAGAGGTTGAAAATCTTCTCTCGTGTAAGTCTCAAATGTTCCACCAGCTCGGGGCTAGATTCATTCCGCCGAGTCTGTTATGTTCCACCAGATCGGGGCTGGATTCGTTCTGCCGATACTTTGCTTCACCAGCTCGGGGCTGGATTCCGTTGCCGAGTCTTCTCTGCTTCACCAATTCGGGGCTGGATCTGTTCCTCCGAATCTGTATTATTCCATCAATTTGGGGCTGGAATCTTTCCGCCGATGCTTTGTTCCACCAGCTCGGGACTGGATTCGTTCCGACGAGTCTGTTATTGTTCCATCAATTCGGGGCTGTATCTGTTCCGCCAAATCTGTATTATTCCATCAATTCGGGGCTGGACTCGTTCCGCCGATGCTTTATTCCACCAGCTCAAGACTGGATTCGTTCCGCCGATTATATTATTGTTCTACTAATTAAGGCCGGATTTGTTCCTCCGAAGCTTTATTCTTCACTTGGAGTTGGGGTGAATCCCACCGAGTCTATTTCTTTGGTCTGGGGACGCAATATTCCCCCAGAACCAAGTGTTCTTCCCAGCTCGGGGTTGGGGTGAATCCCACCGAGTCTATTTCTTTGGTGTGGTGATGCAACATTCCCCCAGAATCAAGTGTTCTTCTCAGTTCGGGGTTGGGGTGAATCCCACCGAGTCTATTTCTTTGGTCTGGGGACGCAACATTCCCCCATAACCATGTGTTTTTCTCAGCTCGGGGTCGGGTTATGTCCCACCAAGTGTATTTGATCTCAGATCAGGGACAGATTATCGCCTCAAGGTCAGACTCAAATTGGTCGAATGCAAGGCCACAACGAGATGTGAAAGGGCATGATAGAAAATCTGAAGCCAAAATAAGATAAGTGTTAAAAAGGGAAAGTTATGATTATCATTACAAAAAGAAATATATTTTCTGAGTTATATGGGGCCCCCTTCGGGTCACCCCCGTTAATCGGCCTGCACATGAGCAATTGTTTCTTCTTATGCAGGCTCGGACGACTGAACGACTGGTACAGGCTCGGCAGGGGGAACTTCAATTTCAGTTTGGGAGGAAAGAGGGGCTGTAATCTCGGCCTCAGGTACATCAGGGGCAGAAGCCTCAGGTTGGATCTCCTCAGGGGTCGGAGACAGAAGAATAATTGATACGGGCTCCAGATCTTGGACTTCCTCCGAAGGGAGGGCAAGCAATTCTCGGGCCTCTTCCGCATAAAGCACTCTTTTACAATAGCGGATGGTCACGTGGATCAGCTCCATGTTAAACCTGGGCATCAGCATTGGAATGATCTTGGCACAATCTTTGATCTCCTTGAGCTGAGCGCTCTTCAGGTCTCTCTCCATTTTAGCCTCTCTCTATTATCGTTCGGCCTCCCTCATTTGCAGTTCAGCCTCCCTCTTCTCCAGATCAGTCTCTCTTCAGCAGTCCTCCTCAGTTTGGTTTCGGTATCGCCCAACTCCCACCCTAGGCGTCTTCTCTCAACCTGGGCAGCCTCCATATACTTTCTAGCAGTTTCGGAATTCTTCTTGGCAAGGGAAGACGCATTGCCAAAGGATTCATTCAGTTTGAGGGCCTCATCCATGACCCTCTCCAGAGCCTTTATTTTCTCATCCTTTTTGTCCAGTGCAGCCTCTTGCTCTGTGATTTGACTTTAGAGCCTTTTTACATGTCCCCTCTCAGAAAGAAGACTCATGAGCAGGTTCTCATTTCGTGCTATCAAGTAATTATCCTGCGAGAAAAGAGAGAATAGATCAGAGAGCAAGATAAAAATACAGTACGGGAGTAAGGAATAGAGTTTACCTCGGCTATACGGAGGGAGAAGCGGGAAATTATTTCCTCCGGGGAGATGTCCTGGAAATGCGGGATCTTCTCGGGAGGCACCACTTCGGCCAGCTGATTGAATGTCGGCACAAGGTGGGAAGTGGCTTCTCGGATATTTTCACTGAGGTCGTCCGGTCCGAGTACCACGACGCCTTTTCCTTTCGTGGAGGAGGCCTATGTAGTTCTGATCTCTCTCTGGATAGCCTGCCTTCGGATTAGAGGTTGTTCCTCCACCTCCTCTTATTTCTGCTCAGAACCTCCCGATCCGATCAGGCGCTTTCATTTGTTAGCAGACCTAGAAGGGCCAGAAGGGCGGGTTTCAGACGTAGGGACCGCCCTTGGAAATGGGATTGTTGATTGATCAGAAGGGCGGGTCACTGCTTTGGTTTTGTCCTTAGCCTCCACCACGGCCACCTTTTTTCGGGAAGTTCCCACTCCACTTGGCTCAGACCTCTTCGTCAGGTCTTTGATTCTGCCAAGGACACTGGGTTGTCTCGTCATTCCTGCCAAGTAAAAAAGTAGAGAACATGATCAGTTCAGAATTCAGAAGATTTCAAGTCATTTACGAGTCAAGCAAACAAAGGGATCAGTCAGGAAGTCAGTAAGAACCTACATAATCATCTCGGGACCTGTGGAGGTGCACTCCGGACGAGCATTGACTCCAAAAAGGCAGAGTCATTGACTACCCTCCTCCAGTGGCTAGCGTAGCTCCGGGCCACCTTGATCCTAGCACGGACCACACGGGTTACCTTGGGAGGATCCCTCCAACAGGCTGAGAAATGTTAAAGAGCTAGTATTTTGGCATGAAAGTCGAGAAAGAAAGAGAAATTGAGAGATCGGGTCCTAACCTCCCGCTCTGAAGATATCAAGGACTTCAGTCATCTCCGGGCACATAGACAATGTCCGTCCCCAGTCGCCTGTAGCCCAGAACTAGTGGTCTTGGAAATTTTTGTTGGTTTTGGGAAGAAGGTCTTTGATAACGGTGGGGATGTCGACATATGAAGAGAGGTAATACCAACCGTGGTGTGTTTTTGGGTTGGCCATCAGTTGGTAGAGTCTCTTCAACTCCTCAAAAGTCGGTTCTCCGAGGCCTGCCCGGTACTAGATCACGTGCAAGCCAACCAGAATTCTCCAGCTATTAAGGTTTAGTTGGCAAGGGGCGATTTCCATTCTGGCCAGCATACCCGCAAAGTATGGTTGGATAGGAAGCCGAAGACCGCACTCAAAAAAGGAAGGGAGAAGGGCGACCGAGCCCTCGTCGGGTTGGCTCGCACGATCACACAAGCCATGGACATCTAGAGCTATGTTGATCGGGATCTCGTACAGCTACCGAAGCACGTACAAGTCTTCTCCAGTAATGGTGGAAGGCGGATTCATGTCCAAGGACGAACTGCCCAGATCTCCGGGCTTAGGGTCTTTCCGGGGGATTCTTTGGTGATATGAGTCATTTTCTATTTCAGATGGGGTAAGGGTATGTTGGGTTTTCTAGGTCAAACCAAGATCAATTAAGCAATGAAACATGTGAATACAACAAAGTAAGATGGCGAAAATACTCATTTTGATCGGATTTTGGATGCGTAGACAACAAACATTTTCCTCCTTGAGTTTCGGCCAAGCCCTCCTTGTGTTGATCTTCAAGCTCCAAGCTTTGAGTATTGATTCCAAGCTCAAGGATTGGTTTCCCTTTCACATTTGAATGACTTATTTAGTGTGCTAGCACTTGGAAAAATTTGCAACAAATTGTTTCCTTTTCTATGTGAGACTCTCGGCCAAGCCAAGAGAAGTGAGAGAGAGAGGCAATTCACGCCTAAGTGAGGGAGAGAAGAGTGAAGTGTGATTGTGTTTTGATTTCCAAAATCAAATACCATTTACCAATTTTCCAAAAATTGGTACAAGTCATTATCACATCAAATTAAATAAAGCTTTTGTAAGAAACAAGCTACCATCAAATCTCATCTACTTCTATCAACAAAAAGTTGATAAAGTTGACTAGGTGATGTGACATGTGGGCCCCACTTGATTCAAAATCCGAGTGGGCCCACAACACATCTCGGGCTCGGGTTCGTTAATTCCGAATTAACAAGTTTTCTGTTGCGACGTAATTAAATAAAATTTAATTAAATAATTATGCCTAGCAAAATTACTATTCACGTCGCTAGCGAATTAATTCTAAATTAATTCGATCGCTCGAATTAAAATCTAATTTTAATTCCGCGTCTAAATCCAATTTTGTTTAATATATCGAATATATTATTTTATCGATTAATTCCAAATTAATCGTTCTCTCTCTTTAAAATGAATTTTATCCCAGATAAAATTCTCCGCAATTAATCCTAGATTAATTTTATCTCACTTATAATTAATCCCAGATTAATTATATCCGAGTCATACGTCATCGGTGAATCATCGGGAAGCGACCCATGAGATCCCTGGATATGTTGGCAGTAAATCCGGTCGTCGGACTATCCGAACATGTACGTACCTAGTACTACGTTTTTACCGATTTACGAGACATGGTTGGCTTCTAGCTAGACCTGGCCGCCGGTTCGGTTCCGGTTCGGAACCGAACCAAACCGGCCGGTTCACGGTTCCACAAGTGTGGAACCGGAACCGAACTGGTTAATTCCGGTTCGGTTCCGGTTCCACACTTAAGTGGAACCGAATCGTAAACCGAACCGGTCGGTTCCGGTTCGGTTTACGGTTCCCCTTCCGGTTTTTTTTTTTTTTCTTTTTTTTTTTAATAATAAATTTTAAAAAATAAAAAAAATTCTATAATCGTAATGTTTTTTCATACTATCACATCATTTTTATAGAATCCTTTTTTTATAAAATTCTTTTAACATATAATCTTTTTTATTGCCAACTCTTGGCTAGTGCTTTCTTTATATAAGCGATGTGGGATATTTGTTACTTGGCTATTGTATCCCACATCACTTATATAAAGAAGTCAATAACCAAGAGTTGGTTATAAAAAGGATGTGGACATTCATGTTTTAGTATTGCAATTTTAAACCTCATTAAGTCATTATTATTAATTAAAAAAATTGAGATTTACTTGTGG
Organism: Zanthoxylum bungeanum; assembly: GCA_019454045.1. Lineage (NCBI taxonomy): Eukaryota > Viridiplantae > Streptophyta > Magnoliopsida > Sapindales > Rutaceae > Zanthoxylum > Zanthoxylum bungeanum. The sequence continues at coordinate 16,478 of SKCR01054572.1, read as the reverse complement.
AACCTTAGGGTTCCAAGAAAATAAATTTTTTTTTTTTTTTTACTTCCGGTTCCAACCGGTTCGGTCAGGGTAAGAACCCTAACCGAACCGGTCAGGTTCCGGTTCGGTTCCGGAACCGGGTCTACTTCTAGCAAAGCACCGTGCCTACCTAATTCTCCAGAAATATTCTTAAAGGAATATATAATATGTATCAGGTGTAGTCTACGTAGTATTACGTATTGTGATCCAGTATCGGATGTCACATGCAATGCCTGGGGCTGAAATTGTGTCTGCCCCGTACAAAACATATATCGGATCTCTGGTAACTAGTCTCTATAATCGGATAAGCATGACCTAGTCATATTATCCCGATGACTGCAGTACTAAAGAGTACTAGTTTCGTATCATGCGTGATCATCATCTCCATATGACTGGAGTGATACTTCCATCTTAACATCACACCCAATACACTACGATTCTCAATATACCCAGAAGAGGAGTACACAGAACCTGTTAAAGCCCTGGACGACCAAAAACAAAGTATATTTATTGTCGCAAGTATTAGCGATGTAAGTCTCAGGTTAAGACCAAATACACCTACCCTGATTCGGACTTCCATAGACACATAGTCATACTACCAATGGAATTCCGATGGGTCTATCCAGAGCGAAGCTGTTTCCGTACCATCGGTAAACACAACCTCCTATCACACTTGCATAAGTATCCAATACTTAAATATATGAGAACTATGATGTTATGCTCCCAAAACGTGCACAAGTGCAATACTAGTTTATTCTGCATTATCGATGTCCAATCTTGATAATACTACGACTAGGGATGTTTTAATGATTGAACCTTAGTGGATTAATATTGTCTCATATCTTATTAATCTGGAACTAATCATATGGACTTTTATCATTTATATATCCCGGTAATCCAATTACAAATGATAAAATAGCAATTTCCTTTATCACATAGTTAATTTGTACAACAACACCATGTTCTGTGCAAATAGTGATGATATGGGTCATAATTGTCCAAAAATCTCCCACTTGGCCTATAGCCAATCACTCAAGTGTCCTACACATGAACTATGTACGGGTCGCTCAAACTTCTGCTGAGTAATTACTTTCGTCAGTGGATTTTCATGGTAATCATCTAATGTGATTTATTCGATCATCACATCACCACGATGTATGATCCGAACCAATCATATGAATAGTTGAAGTATATACTTGGATCGTTGATGAGACCATTAATTCTTTAGCCTGTGTTGCAGCCTAGCTCAGCTGCTAACAGAACTACTCATAATCCAATCAGGATTATATAGATCCAAAGTGCTTCTATTGCTGCCTCAGCTGCAGCAATATTCCGCTTTTGTTGTTTATTCGGCAACAATATCTTGCTTGGAAGATTTCCAGCACACTGTTCCGTTATTCAAACTATATAGTATCCACATTACGACTTATAGTCGTTTTTATCGGTTTGGAAACTTGCAGCGGTGAACCTAGTCACTTCAAGTTCTCCTTCTCCATAACATAAGAAAGCATCCTTAGTTCATCTAAGATACTTAAGGATGTTCTTAACATCAATCCAGTGACTATTACTTAGATTGGCCTGATTGTGACTCCATATGCTCAAAGCATATGAGACACTAGGTCACGTACATTTATTTCAATGTACGATTCTCGGAGAGTGCCAACAACTTTTAGATCTATCCCAGTAGATCCTTATTCCTAGAATAAAGGTTGTCTCTCCCAAGTAATCTAGGGAGAATTTTCATGAAAGCCAAGCTTTCACCGATTGTATTATGGGAATGTCATTTCCAAGAAATGATATATCATCATCACATAAGACAATCACTGTCAGTGCGCTCCCACTAACCTCCTTATATACACAAGAATCATTTTCGTTTTGAATTAAATCATATACCATTATGATTACATCAAAACGCTAGTTCCAAGAACGTAATGCTTGCTTCAATCCATAAATAGATCGAATTAACTTGCAAACCTTGATTGCTTATTTTGGTACGACAAAACCGTTTGGATGTTGATAAACATCCTCCAAAAGGTTTCCGTTTGAGGAAAGCAGTTTTGACGTTTAGCTGCCATATTTCATAAATGAAACATGCAGCATTAACAAGCATTGTCCAAATGGATTTAATCATGGCAACAGATAAAAGGTTTCGTCGTAATCGACACAATGTTGATAACGATACCTTTTCGCTACAAGCCTAGCTTTGTACGTTTGTATGTTGCCATCCATGTTTGTCTTTCTTGAAGACTCATATAGTACCAATAGGCACAATGCCTTCCAGTACAACAACCAGTGTCCAAACTTAGTTAGTATACATGGAATCCATTTCAGACATCATGCCACTTTGCCATAATAGGGAGTTGATACCTTGTATCACTTCCTCATACGTAGTCGGTTCGTGTTCCTTAATAAGATTGACATCTTTATGAGGTGAGATCAGAAACCCATACCTCACAGGTTATTTTCTGACTCTCTCCGACTTGCGTGGTTCTTGTGTATTCGAAGACTGTGGTACAGTTTCATCCCTGATGAACTGTTTGTGTTCATTAAGGAGTCGGTGCCTGGAACAGTATTACTCTGATTTTCATCGAGTTTTACTTTCCTCACACTTACCACTGCATATAGGTATTCCTTTTAGGAAAACCGCATGGAGAGCAACAATTATATTGTTCTCTTGTGAGTTGTATAAGTACTATACTTTGGTTACCCTAGGATAACCTACAATTAGGCACTTATCCGATTTGGGTTTTAGTTTGGTATCATCCAAACATATGCCTAGCATTCCCAAATCTTCAGGAATGAGAAAACCTGGTTTCTTTCCTGTTCATATCTAATATGAAATCTGTCTAACAGATTTTCATGGAACCTTATTCAAAATAAGTATTGCATTGTTTAATGTGTATCCCTAGAAGGAAAATGGTAGCTCATAGCGACTCATAATTATCCATATCATATCCAACAAAGTTCGGTTTTTCTGTTTGGATACACCGCTCAATTGAGGTGTTCCGGGAGGAGTCCACTGTGAAAGAATACCATAATCTTTCAGATAGTCGAGAAACTTATTGCTTAAGTATTTTCCACCATGGTCTAACCGTGACGGTTTAATACTTTAGCCGGTCTGTCTGTCTACTTCCTGACGAAACTCTTTGAATTTATCTAAAGTTTCCGATTTATGTTTCACAAGAAACACATAACCATAACGTGATGCCACATCCGTAAAGGTTACGAAGTATCATAGCCACCTCTAGCCTAGCTAGATATGGGCCCACTTACATCACTATGAACGAGGGCTAACAGATCGGTGGCACTTACATTTTTACCAAGTAAAATGTGTTTTAGGTGTTGGATAGTTATGACCCATAGCATCACTATTTGTACAGATCATGGTGTTGTTGTACAAATCAACTATGTGACAAAGAAAATGCTCTTTTATCATTTGTGATTAGATCACCAAGATGTATATAAATGATAGAAGTCCATATGATTAGTTCCTGGATTGAGATGATATGAGACAGTATCAATCCACGAAGATTTAATCATTAAATATCCCTAGTCAGAGTATTATTGAGATTGGACATCAATAATACGAAAAAACTAGTATTACACTTGTGCGCGTTATGAGGGCATAACGGCATAGCTCTCATATATTTGGGTATATGATACTCATGCAAGTGTAGTAGGAGGTTGTGTTTTACCGATGGTACGGAAAATAGCTTCGCTCTGGATAGACCCATCGGAATTCCATTGGTAGTATGACTATGTGTCTATGAAGTCCGAATCAGGGTAGGTGTATTTGGTCTTAACTTGAGACTTGCACCGCTAATACTTGCGACAATCAATGTACTTTGGTTTTGGTCGTTCAGGGCTTTAACAGGTTCTGTGTACGCCTCTTCTGGGTATATTGAGAATCGTAGTGTATTGGGTGTGATGTCGAGATGGAAGTATCACTCCAGTCATAGTGGAGATGATGATCACGTAGGATACGGAACTTATTCTGTTATATGCTGCAGCTATCGGGATATTATGACTAGGTCATGTTTATCCGATTATAGAGACTAGTTACCAGAGATCTGATATGTGCTTCGTACGGGGCAGGCACATTTTCAGCCTCAGGCCTTGCACGTGACATTCGATGCTGGATCGAAATACGCAATACTACGTATACTACGCCTGATGTAGATCACTTATTCCTGTAAGGATATTTCTGGAGAATTAGGTAGGCATGGCGCTTTGCTAGAAGCCAACCTTGTCTTGTAAATCGGTAAAAACGTAGTACTAGGTACATACGTGTTCGGATAGTCCGACGACTGAATTCACTGCCAATATATCCAGGGATCTCATGGGTCGCTTCCTGAAGATTCACCGATGACGTATGACTCGCACTTTATTAATCTGGGATTAATTAATAGAGAGAGAAAATTAATCTGGGATTAATTACGGAGATATTTTATTTGAAATAAAATATTAATTTAAGAGAGAGAACGATTAATTTGGAATTAATCGATAAAATAATATATTTGATATATTATACGAAATTGGATTTCGACGCGGAATTAAAATTAGATTTTAATTCGGGAAAACGAGTTAATTTAGAATTAATTTGTTAGCGACGTGAATAATGATTTTGCTAGGCATAATTATTTAATTACGTCGCAACGGAAAATTTTTTAATTTGGAATTAGCGAACCCGAGCCCGAGAGTGTTTGCGGGCGCACTCACATTTCAAATTCAAGTGCGGCCCACAAGTCACATCAAGCGTCAAATCACTATTCAATCAAGTGATAGAAGTCACATCACTTTGAGTGAAGTGATGCTTGTCATTATTGATGTGAATAGTGATGGAAGTTGATGGAATAGTGTTAGACACTCAAGTGTGATTGAAAGACATTTATCATTTAAATATTATTTGATTTTTTTGACTTTCAAAATTTGGTATTAGATATTCAATACACACAACACTTGATTCTCTCTCTCATTCTTCTCCTCTTCTCTCTCACCCAAAGGGGCTGTTTTTCCTCTTCTGTTTTCTGCCAAAATGCCGAGAATAACAAGGAGAAGCTAGGTGATTTTTGTGGCAAAAATTACCAAGTGCTAGCACACTTCCGGAGTCTTGCGAAGGTGATAGGGAACCGCACCCGTGAGCATGGAATCATCAACCAAAGCTTGGAGCTTGATGGATCATCCATGGCCGAATTTGGAGGGACAAAAACTAGTCAAAGTCGTGAGCTCTAGGAGGGAAAAGCTGATGAATTTGTTCTTCGCATCGCTCAACCGATCAATGTAAGTATTCCGCAACTTCTTTGTTGTATTCGCACATGGTTTCTTTGCTTAAATCGATCCCGGTTAGACCGTAGAAACCCAACAAAAATATCAGAGGGAGATTGAGCATGAAACTTGAACTTAGGGTTAAAATTGGGTAAATTGAATTTGAGCATGATTTGATAAAATTAATTGATTGAGTATTCTTGAATGATGTTAAATTGAAGTTTTATTAGATCAATTTCATGAAAATTTGATTGGATCAATTTTTGCCCAAATTCTAGGCTTGGCCGAATTGGATGATGCCCTAAATGTCATGGTATTTTTGTTTCTTTGATCATTGGATGACTTGAAACAATTAGGTAATTTTGATTGTGGATTTAATTTGATTGAAACCGAATCGATTTGAAAAAACCCCAAAATGCCGTGACTACTAAACATGTGAAAATGAGTTGATTTTTGATTAAAATGTGTTGGAAGTGTTTTGATGTTAATGAGCATAATTAATTGTACAAATTGGTGTTTTGTAAATGTTAATTTGGGTAATTAATTATGGCTTACACTTTGGTTAATTAAGTTATAAATTTGGAATTTGGTAAATTTATTAATTTGGCTTATTTTGGAATTGGGCCTTAAAAGTTGTAATTGGGCTTTAATGGGCTTGGTTGTACCAAGATGGGTTTAGGCTAAATGGTTGGATCCAATTGGGCCAAAAAACATATCCATAAAGTCCAATTATGACTTAATGGACCTTTAATTATAAAGTCCAATCTTTGCGAGGCCCATTCTTGTTCAGGTAACTTTGCTTCTGCTAATACCCTCATGGACTGTATCTCAACTTCCACCGGCAATACTGTTTCCATTGCCTTTCGAGCTTCTTCTTTTCTTAAACACTTCAGTTGAATGTCATTCGCTTGTCTTTTGTATAGTTCTCCCTTCAAACTCACATATTGAGAAGCCACTTCTGAATGGCTATCTTGTCTTTTCTGCTTGCTTCTTTCTTCGGGACCCTGCCTTCTGTAATATCGCTAAGTATCATAGTACCTGGGTTGAATGCTTTTATCAAATATACTTACGTCGTGCAAATTGAAAGGAATGGACTCAGGCAGGTAAGCGAAATGAATGTCTTTATTATTATTAAGGAAAAGATTCAAACAAGTAGACGAAATTAATGTCTTTATTAAAAATGCAGGATTGCAATCAAATAAACCAAGAAGAATAGTTTCATCATTCACAGCTTTGCCTTCTTCCTCGACCTATGGTTCTCTACTTCTGTCATCCCCTATCCCCATGAAAGAAACTGGGTGGTTGAGAGTTTGGAGGACAAAGTTTTCGGGCAAGCCGGAGTTGATCATGTAGGTGGGTGGTGGAACGGAGTGGTAGTTTGGTAGAGGATTTATGTGTGTGTTTGGTTGTTCTTTTTTAGGGTCAGGTATTTTGTGGGAGTCTATGAGGTCTTGGATTTCGTGTCTGAGGCGGGCATAACTGTCGATGTCATGACCATTTTTCTGGTGGAAGTGACAATAACGGTTCATATTGAGGTGTGGTGGGGGAGGATTTGGAAGTGGTTTAGGCTCTAAGGGTTTTTGGAGTCCTTGCATCTTCAGTTTTTCAAACACTTTTGACAAAAGGTCTACCAAGATTGGAGAATCGCCTGTTTCTGACGACAGCGATCGCAGCAGTAACGGGCTTGGTCTCAGAAGGCCCCCCGAAATTTCTTCTATTCTGGCCATAAAACTTCTTATTCTCCGCTTCTTCTTCCTCAATGTCCATGATAGTCTCCCTCAACTGTCGAAAATCAATAATCATAGAGGTCATCCTCCTCAGTTTTCCATAGATAGAGGGCTTGGTGCCCTTGATGATCATTTTAATCTGGTCCTTCTCCGAGGGCCGAGTCTGTATTTTCAAAAGCTGGCTGTGGGACACAGAAACTGGGCGACACATGCTGTTCTGGGCTCGCGGCTCGCTATATTGGTCCTTACGTTTTGGGAATCATCCCAAAACCCTTGGTAGAGGCAAATTTTATTGAACCATCAAACGGAGAGGAACTGATCGTGCCAGGTATGTCTGAACGGCTGGTAGAAATGATTAACCGTGCTGATGCTTTTATTGCTTTGTCAGGTGGCTTCGGCACATTGGAGAAAATTTTTATAGTGTTATCTTGGGCGAACCTGAACATACACCAGAAACCGCTTGGACTGTACAACGTTGATGGATTTTATGATTTTCTTTGTGTGTTTCTTGATGATGCCCGGAGAAATGGGTTCGTGTCAAAACCTATGAAAGAACTCCTCTTCACTGCCAGAACTGCTCCGGTTCTAATTGACCAACTCTTAGCCTATGAACCACAAGTTGACCCTATCCTTTCAAAGATAAATTGGTCCGAGGACGATCGTGGTAAGAGGCGTCGGATTAATCTCGATCTTAACCTTTAATTTCCCGTAGATTTTCAGCTAACCAGGTAATATCTTATAAACTATTCTTCTACTGTTTAAGACATTGGGGACAATGTCTCATTTAGGTTTGGGGGAGGGAATTATTTGATCAGTACCTTATTTTTAGTTTGTTTTATTTTTATTTTTAGTCCAAAATTTTTCGAAAAATACAAAAAAAAAATTGAAAAATTTTCAAAAATTACAGAAATACTTTGCGTTTTTGTATTTTTATTTTGACTAAAAAGGTGAAATTGGTAAGAGATAGATGAGTAAGGAGTTTCCACTCATGGAACGTATCTCAAACCTATTTTTGAAACAAGTTAGTTTTTGTTTATTTCATTTTAAATTATTTAATTTGTAAATTCTCCATAAAACTGACTAAAATGGATCTTCATATTCTCAGTTGGCAGGTATTATCAACATACATGGAAACATACGGACATGAGCTAAAATTGAAAAGTTTGTAATATTTAGTGCTCTAGTTTAATTGGAGGAAGCATCTCAAAAAACAATGGAGTAAAATAAAAAATCTGAGATCCGAGTTATTAAGTCTGTAAGGGTGTTTTAACACCTAGTTCCCTAAAACCAACTGGTTTGGGAGTCACTGGCCCAAATCTCGCTACACGGATCAAAGATGCTGTAAAAATATATATATCTGAAGTCTGAGTAATTAAGTCTGTAGGGGTGTCTTAACACCCGGTGCCCTAAAAGCCAACTGGTTTGGGAGCCACCGACCCAACACTCGCTACATAGATGGAAGATATGTATATAAATAAAAAATAAAAAAAATCAAAGAAAAAATCAGAAAAATCAAAAAAATTATTCCATTGCTACAAAATGGTGTGACATCTGATAGAACTTTAGGACAAAAATATTACTCTCTTATCAACTGCACTTGTGACTGTTGTGGGCAAAAATGAGTTGTTTAATATTATGTTGGCTGTGTATATGAAGAATGGTAAAAATAATCGGAGAATTTACTTATTCTGTAATTTAGAAATAAACAAAACAACTAGTAACTTGAAGTAGAAGTTTCACCTGATTAGTCACTAACTTCTTTATTCTATTTTCTCTTGTCTTTTTGCTTTTGTGTGCATTAGTTTCACTACCTTTTTACTTTTGTAAAATGTTTGTGGGTATCATTGCTGTAAACCCTCACGAGACTATAACTCGTCCACTAGGGACACCTAGAGGACACCTAGGCTTGTTGCATATGCTAAATGAAATTGTGATCCCTACGAAAGTGGCTTAGTTAATTTTATTTTTGTTATTTTATTTTGTGTTTTGCTCGAGGACTAGCAAAATGTTAGGTTTGAGGGTGTGATGAGTGGTATTTATATCACTATTTCCCACTCATTTAACCTAATATTTTGTATAGTTTCTTGATTTTTGTGAATATTTTGATGTGTTTTGTGTTATTTTGTAGATAAATAAAGTTTCAGGACATTCTGGAGGTGATTTGGAGCAAAACAGTGAAAATTGGAAAAAATGGCAAAATGGTAATTTTGGGCGACTCCCAAACCCTTGGCGTTGCGACGCCTAACGTGCACCGAGTTCTTGCTAACGTGCGTCGGGTCCACGTGTCAGAATCTGAAAAGTTGACTTTGCTAACGTGCGCCGTGCCACGTGTCACCATCACAGAAGATCTGCTAACGTGCGTCTGCCACGTGTCATCATCCTAAGATGTCGAAAATCATCATCTACGCTAAAATTAACTTGCCACGTGTCAACATCTCAGCAAATCATGCTACATGTACCTGGACACGTGTCGCCATCACATGTTGCCGACATCAAAAAGTCGACTGCCGACATAACAGTGCCACGTGTCACGATCTTGCGAAGCCAAGCCACGCGTGTCAAAAATCTACGCGCGTCGCGACGCCCAATCTCTTGGCGTCGTGACGCCTAGACCCTATTGATGCCTATAAATTCAGCTCGACGTTTCAGTTTTAGATGTACCATTCTCTCTCACTTCTTTGATGTAAAGTGGGAGTTTCTCTCTCTAGTTTCTTTTAGTTTTTAGTTTTGTAAATAATTTTAATTACGTTCTGTAATAATAGTAATTTACTTTCTTACTTCTTACAGTTTTTACTATTCACTATAAGGAGGTAACTTCCCTAGCTAGGGTGAAAGGTAATTCTTTTACTGTTACTATTTAGATTAATCTCCCTTAAATATAATATATTCACTATTTAAAATATTGACTTAAAAAGGATACCGCCATATTGGTCGGTTGTAAATGATTTTAATCTGGTTTAAACCTGACTAATCAAGGATACCACCAGATTGGTCGGTTGGTAATTAAATTTTCTTACCGCCTATTTGGCAGGTTTATTTTGGTTCCGCCTTTATGGCTGGTTGGACTTAATTTGACTTAATCAGGTTACCGCCTATATGGCTGGTTGGAAAAATAATCACAAGTTAATATATTATATTAAGGGAGATATCTAAATAGTAAATAGTAAAATTTGATCCTTTTACCTTAGCATTTTATTTTATTTTACTTTTCAGCTTTTACTTTATGTCTTTTACTTTTCAGCACTTTTACTTTATGTCTTTTACTTTTCAGCACTTTTACTTTATGTCTTTTACTTTTAAGTCTTTACTAGCCCTAGTTATGTGTTAGTTATCTGGGGTTGTGATGAATTCTAATATCACCGGTTTATAATGGTTATTTTATAGTTTGGGTAATTTAAAGGTTTACATATTAAGTCTTAAGCTTAATGCTTCTTGTTGTCTGATCACCAATAAAATTGATCTGGTAAATCTAAAATGAACTAGAAATAGGGATTTTAGGTTTCAACCTTAGACTTAATAGCCCACGATCTTCCTTGAGGATAGATAACCCTTTAATATATTTCCTTACAGGATAGACATATACCTGTCGGGCGGGGGTAGCCATAATTGAAACTTAAACTTAATGAATCCAGATAATTTGGTTGACATAGACATATGGTTCAATTAGGTTAAACTGGGTATTTGCGTCTGACCATCGACAGAGGCTTTTGCATAATTTCGTGTTCCAGGTTAGTAAACTGATTTATTACACAAACATAAAATAATCACTTCATCTTTTAAAAGATATTAGAATGATTCACAACCCTAGACCTTTGTGTCTTTTTTATTTTCCTTAGTATTTTCTTTTTTCTTTTTATTTATTTATTTATTTTGCAAAACTACAATCAACCAAATCAATCAAACAATCATTCTCTTCACCCTCAATTAGATATCTGTAAATAAATAGATTCAATAATTAATAACAACAGTAGGAATTAAGTCCTCGTGGGATCGATATTTTTATACTACTTGAACGATACATGCGCTTGCGTTATACGTGTGTGTTTACGCCGATCACTGGGCATATATTTGGATGATACCAAACTAGAACCCAAATCGGATAAGTTCATATTTGTAGGTTGTCCTAAGGAAACCAAAGTATAGTACTTATACAACTCACAAGAGAACAATGTAATTGTTGCTCTCTATGCGGTTTTCTTAAAGAGGAATTCCTATATGCAGTGGTAAGTGGGAGGAAAGTAAAACTCAATGAAAATCGGAATAATACTGTTCGTGGCACGGATCCCTCACGGAACACCAACAGTTCATCAGGGATGAAACTGTACCAATAATCTTCGAATACACAAGAACCACATAGGTCGGAGAGAGTCAGAAAAAAACCTGGGAGGTATGGGTTTCTGATCTCAGCTCATGTAGATATCAATCTTATTGAGGAAGATGAACTAGCTACGTATGAGGATGTGATACAAGGTATCGACTCTTTTTATGGCAAAGTGCCATGAAGTCCGAAATGGATTCCATGTATACCAACTAAGTTTGGGCATTAGTTGATGTACCAGAAGGCATTGTGCCTATTGGTACTATATGAGTCTTCAAGGAAGACATACATGGATGACAACATACAAATATACACAGCTAGGCTTGTACAGAAAAGGGTATCGTCATCAACATAATGTTGATTACGGCGAAACCTTTTACTTGTTGCCATGATTAAATCCATTTGGACAAAGCTTGATATTGCTGCATATTTCATTTACGAAATATGGCAAATGGACGTCAAAACCGCTTTCCTTAACGGAAACTTTTTGGAGGATGTTAACAACACCCTGACGGTTTTATTGTGCCCAAACATGCAAACAAGGTTTACAAGATAGATCGATCCATTTATGGATTGAAGCAAGCATTGCGTTCTTGGAACCAGCGTTTTGATATAATCATAATGGTATATGATTTAATTCAAAACGAATATGATTCTTATGTATATAAGAAGGTTAGTGGGAGCGCACTGAAAATGATTTTCCTATTAGTTGATGATGTATTGCTTTTTAGTAATAACATTCCCATAATATAATCGGTGAAAGCTTGGATTTCATTAAAATTCTCCATGGAATACATGGGAGAAGCATGCTTTATTCTAGGAATAAAGATCTACTGGATAGATCTAGAAAGCTGCTGACAACCCTCCTAGAGTTCGTATGTTTTTGAAATGTATGTGACCTGATGTCTCATATGCTTTGAGCATATGTAGACGCTATAAGGCCAATCCAGGTGATGGTCACTGGATTGATCTAAAGAACTTCCTTGAGTATCTTGGACGAACTAAGGATGCTTTCTTAATTTATGGAGAAGGAGAACTTGAGGTGACTAGGTTCACCGCTGCAAGTTTCCAAACCGACAAAGACGACTTTAAGTCGCAATAAGGGTACTTATTTAGTTTGAATAATGGAACAGTGAGCTGGAAATCTTCCAAGCAAGATACTGTTGCAGAATAAATAATAAAATCGGAACATTGATGCAGCTGAGGCAGCAAAAGAAGCATTTTGGATCTATATAATCCTAATTGGATTAGGTATAGTTCTGTTAGCAGCTGAGCTAGGCTACAGCACAGGCTAAAGAATTACGGTCTCATCAACGATCCAAGTATATACTTCAACTGAATCATCTGATTCGTTCAATCATACATCATGGCGATGTGATGGCTGAATAAAACGCATCAGACAATAACATTGCAAATCCGCTGACGAAAGCTGTTTCTCAGCGGAAGTTTGAGCAACCCATACATAGTTCAGGTGTAGGACACTTGAGTGATTGACTATACGCCAAGTGAGAGATTGTTGGACAATTATGACCCATAGCATCACTATTTGTACAGAACATGGTGTTGTCGTACAAATTAGCTATGTGACAAAGGAAATTACTCTTTTATCATTTGTAATTGGATTACCTAGATATATAAATGATAAAAGTCCATATGATTAGTACCGGATTAATAATATATGAGACAGTATTAATCCACGTAAGGTTTAATCATTAAATATCCCTAGTCGAAGTATTATCGAGACTGGACATCGATAATGCGAATAGGCTAGTATTACACTTGTGCGTGTTATGGAATCGTAACGACATAGTTCTTATATATTTGGGTATTGGATACTCATGCAAGTGTAATGAGAGGTTCTGTTTACCGATGGTACGGAAACAGCTTTGCTCTGGATAGACCCCTCAGAATCCCATTGGTAGTATGACTATGTGTCTATGGGAGTTCGAATCAGGGTAGGTGTATTTGGTCTTAACCTGAGACTTGCATCGCTAATACTTGCGACAATCAGTATACTTTAGTTTTGGTCGTCCGGGGCTTTAACAGGTTCTATGTATGCCTCTGCTGGGTATACTGAGAATCGTAGTGTATTGGGTGTGATGTCAAGATGGAAGTATCACTTCAGTCATATGGAGATGATGATCACGCAGGATACGAAACTAGTACTTTTGTATGCTGCAGCTATCGGGATAATATGACAAGGTCATGATTATCCGATTATAGAGACTAGTTACCAGAGATCTGATATATGCTTCGTATGGGGCAGACACAATTCCAGCCCCAGGTCTAGCATGTGACATTCGATACTGGATCGCAATACGCAATACCACGTATACTACGCCTGACAAAGATTATATATTCATTTAAAGAATATTTCTGGAGAATTGGGTAGGCACGGTGCTTTGCTAGAAGCCAACCATGTCTTGTAAATCGGTAAGAACGTGGTACTAGGTACACACATATTTGGATAGTCTGATGACCGTATTTACTGCCAACATATCCATGGATCTCTTGGGTCGCCTCCCAAAGATTCACCGATGATATTTGACTCGAATAGAATTAATCTGGGATTTATTATGAGAGAGAAAGTTAATCTGAGATTAATCACGGCAATAATTAATCTGGGAATTAATTAACAAAAGAGAGAATTAATCTGGGATTAATTGCATCAAGAATTAATTTGGGATTAATTCGACGAGAAGAGAGAACGCTATTAATTTGGAATTAATCGGTAAAATAAATTTAATAGTTAAATTAGATTTTACTATTTAATTTATTTAATTGGGCTAAAATAATATTTTAGATATATTAATTGAAATTAGGTTTCAATGCGGAATAAAATTGGATTTTAATTCAAGCGAACAGATTAATTTGGAATTAATTCACGAGTGACTTCCGTAATAATTTTGCTAGGCATTATTATTTAATCAAATTAGATTTAATTACGTTGCGACGAAGAATTTGTTTAATCGAATTAAACGAAACCGAGCTCGAAGTGTGTTGAGTAAGCCCACTTGAATTTTGAATTTAAAGTGGGGCCCGCCAACTTACATCTTTTGTCATTCAAGTTGATGGAAGTGGTTGAGAGATTTAATGAAAGCTTCTCCAACACACTGTGTTTTTGTTTTGCTTTTGATATACACATTTTTGTGTGGAATTTTTGTTTCAAATTTAAACTTGCTAGCACATTTAGAGTCAAAGGAATGTGATAGGAAGACTCCCGAGAGTTTGGAACTCGATCTCAAGCTCCGAAGCTTCCAACACATCCAACAAAGATGGAAATTTTGAAATCTCCTCAACCAATCAATGTGAGTATTCCACAACTCTCTTGGTAATTCACACACAAATCACTCTTAGAGATCCTTGGCATGTTCTAGGAACACTTACACTGGGCCCCCGAGTCCGGGAAGTGGAAATCTCCTTCATACCCATACTCGAGATTTTGATTTATTGGGGGATGAAAACCACCATTAATATTTGTATCATAGTTCTCGGTATCAACGAGTAAGGGAGTTGGTGCCGGAAACTATAAAAAAGATGGTGGTATATGAAGCCGTAGACTGATCTAGCGTTCTCGGGCTGAGACTTTCATGGACAACCCATACCGCTCCAACTTATAACGGGTATCACAACTGCAAACTTGGTGCTTCTTGTGAAGGAATCCATATCGGGTCTATAGCCCTGATCTAACACCTCTACTTCTTATCCATAATTTAGTCACCACTAGGCCACGCGCGTTGCGACATGGAGTGGCTTCCTGGTATTGTAAGAACTTTGATTTTTAAAGAGGAAAGACCCCACAGATCTCCTATATAAGTACAAGTTCATCCAAAACCAAAAGAAGCCTCATAACATAATTTTATAACCTCATAGCATAGAAGGACATTTAGAGTCAGGGAAGAACAAAGTTCTCAACCGGTTTTGGAGATTGAAGACTACAAATGAGAGTTATTTCGTCTCTTCTCTCTAATTTATATTTATGAATTCTAATTTTGTATCAATTATTAGCTTGTTTTATTGAATATCACGAGAAACTAAATCATTAATTTAGGGTTGTAATGAATTTGAAGTATCGTGTTTAAGTAAGTTGCATCTTTTTATTCTTTTGGGTTTGTTATTAAATTATTTATTATTTTATGTGTTTGAATACATATTTTATTGTCTGGCCAACAATAGAATAGTCATGGTAAATTCTTAGGAACTCGACGGAGGAAATTTGGGTTAGTCGTGAGAAAATAACGCATTGGCTAGTTCTTTTGAATAGATTTCCATAACGGATAGAAATATACCTACATGGCATACATAGCCAATAATAAAAACCTGACCTTAATGAATTGTTTAAATTAATTAACATAAACATATAGTTAATTGGCTTAATCTGAATATTTCAACTTAGCCATCAAAAGAGGCTTAGAGATAATTTAGTGTTATAGATTAATAATTCATAATAATTACCCAATTGAATGAATTGTATTTGCACTCATTGTTTGCATGCTTAGGTGAATTTACAATCTTAGATTATTTTATTATATAAGGTTTCCTCCAAACGTTGTTATTTATTCTTTATTTACTTTTCAGTTATTTAGTTTAAACACTCTCTCTCTTACCATCAATTATTTAGTTTTATTTAAGTAAGTTAGTTTTGATATTAATAAGAGAAATATTAAGTCGCTATATGTATAATATCCAACTTTTGTCACTAATTACTTGAACGATATTAATAAATTCAAAAATGATTACTTACACTTTATTTAATTTTATCCCAACTCTCTCACTGTTTGGAGAAAAATATGAGTAAGTATATCATTCTCCTAATAAATTCGCGATCAAGACCCATCTTAACAGCAAACAAAATTAATCAAACAAAAGATTCCGTGCTGAATCTAATCTGTGCCGAATATTTAATATGAGTTCACATGAGTTCACTTATTTAGGGGTGGCAAAACGAATCAACAAATCGAATTTGTATCGAAGAATCAAAATATGATGGATTCGTATTCGATTCGTTTATTAAATGAATCGAATACGAATATTCGTTTATTCATTTAATCAAAGATATTATTTAATAAAATAATTTACCACACTAAATTTACATTAATTCTTCATAAATATATAATATGAAATATGTAATTAATATATTTACTAAAAAT
>SKCR01054571.1:0-29490 GCA_019454045.1 Zanthoxylum bungeanum | reverse complement strand
CGGTGTCCAAGAACAATGCCTTTCTGTACCATGAAGTGACATTTCTCCCAGTTGAGTACCAGGTTTGTATTTTGCACCTTTGTAACACATGTTCCAGATTTTGCAAGCAATGGTCAAAAGAATCTCCAAACACAGAAAATTCATCCATGAATACCTCCATACTCTGCTCCAGCATGTTGAGAATATGGCCATCATGCAACGCTGAAAAGTAGCAGGAGCATTACATAATCCAAATGGCATCCTGGGAAAGCAAAAGTACCATAGGGACATGTAAATGTGGTTTTCTCCTGATCTTCTGGGGCGATGGCAATCTGATTGTACCCTGAATATCCGTCAAGAAAGCAATAGAATTCATGTCCCACCAATCTGTCTAAATCTGGTCAATGAATGGTAGCGGAAAATGGTCTTTTCTCGTGGCTTTATTCAACTTTCTGTAGTCCATGCATACTCTCCATCCAGTCACCGTTCTTGTTGGAATCAGCTCATTCTTTTCATTGGTAACCACAGTAATTCCTCCTTTCTTCGACACACACTTCATAAGACTTACCCAACTACTGTCTGAGATGGGGTAAATGATGCCAGCATCCAACCATTTGATGATTTCTTTCTTCACGACTTCCTTCATGATTGGATTGAGTCTCCGTTGATGTTCCACTGTGGGTTTGTACTCATCGTTCATCAGGATCTTGTGCATGTAAAATGATGGACTAATGCCTCAAATGTCTGCTATAGTCCAGCCAATGGCTTTCTTGTGCTCTCGTAATACTCTCAATAGCTTTTCTTCCTGCTCCAATGTTAGTGAAGAAGAAATAATAACAGGTAATTCAGAAGAGTTTCCAAGAAATGTATACCTGAGATGACTCGGAAGTAACTTCAGCTCCAACTGTGGTGGTTCTTCAAACGAGGGCTTGATCCGATATTTCTTTGGCAGTTCCAAGCTTTCAACTGGTGGTGTTGCTTTGAATCGGAATGGTTTGTCAAGGTAGTTGATACATTCCAGGATTTCAGCATCTAGCTCGCTGTCAGTCATGTTGGTGATGCAAGCTTCAAGTGTATCTGTGGGATTTGGCTCAGTATTTTGAACGATACTATCAACAACATCAACTCTGAAACATTCTTCTTCCTTTTCATCACTCGGGAATTTCATGGCTTTGAAAACATTAAAGGTCACTTCTTAGTCCTGCACTTTCATGGTCAGTTCTCCTTTTTGCACATCAATCACAGTTTTACATGTAGCCAAGAATGGTCTCCCAAGAATGATAGGTATTTCTTTGTCTTCTTCCATGTCAATGATGATGAAATCTGCTCGGAGAATTAGTTTGTCGACTTTGACCAGCACATCTTCAACAACACCTCTTGGAAATACGAATGTTCGGTCAGCAAGTTGCAATGAAACAGAGGTAGGCATTGTTTCTCCAATCTGCAGTTTCCTGTAAATAGAAAAAGGCATTAAGTTAACACTGGCTCCTAAATCAAGTAAAGCCTTACCGATGTAATGTTCTCCAATGGTGCATGGGACAGTGAAACTGCCAGGATCTTTCAACTTCGGGGGAAGTTTCCTCTGAATGATGGCGCTGCATTCTTCCCTTAATGCTACTGTTTCGTAGTCTCCAATCTTCGTTCTCGTGAAAGAATGTCTTTCATGAATTTTACATAGCTGGGCATTTCTTCCAAGGCTTCTGCAAATGGAATGTTGATGTGAAGCTTTTGGAACACCTCCAGGAATCGAGCAAACTGCTTGTCCAGTTTGTTTTTCTGAAGTCGTTGAGGAAAAAGTGGAGGTGGAATGATCTGTTCTTTTTCATTTGCTTCTTTTTCCTTTGCTTCTTTTTCCTCTATCTGTGGAACTGCATCTTTTGGAACTTCCTCAATTGTTGCTTTGATTCCAACATCTTTATTGATCTCAGTACCACTTTTTAAGGTAATAGCTTGACATTGCTCCTTCCCTCGGTTCCTTGGATTTGGTTCTGTGTTGCTGGGAAGATTACCTAGCGGTCTGTAACTCTGAGCGTTGGCCAGTTGTCCGATTTGATTCTCCAGTGCTTTGATGGAAGCTGATTGGCTCTGAAACATAACATCATACTTTTTTAACTGATTCAGCACTTCTGTTATTCCTGGTTCATTTATCTGTTCTTGGCCTTTGTTCTATTGCTGGAATCCAGATGGTGGATAGTTTGCTGTTGGAATCCTGGTGGTGGATTGTTCTTTTGCCCTGAATCGTTGCTCCATGAAAAATTAAGATGATTCCTCCACCCTGGGTTGTAGGTGTTGGAATATGGATTGTTCCCCTGTCTGTGTTGAAATTGTTGACATAATTCACCGTCTCTTCAAGTTGGTTTGGTTCTGGTGCTCCTCCATATGGTGAACTTGTGGATCCAGTGGTAAGAGTCTCCATGAATTTGCATATCTGATCCAGCTTGGTGTTGACTGCCGTATTGGCTCCACTTTCATAAATTCCTGCAATTCTTCGGATCATGCTCCTTTCTGTTGGCCACAAGGAATTTTTGTTGGCCATTTCTTCGATTAGGTCCCAGGCTTGATCTTCTCCTTTTTCCATTAAAGCTCCTCCAGCAGCAGCATCGATTGTGGTTCTCATTATTCCAGAAAGTCCATTATAGAATGTTTGGACTTGAAGCCATTTTGGAATCTCATGGTGAGGACATTTCCGGAGCAAATCTTTGTACCTTTCCCAAGCTTCGAAAAGAGTTTCTGAGTCTTGTTGCACAAAGGATGTGATGTCATTCCTCAGTTTTCCAGTTCTGGCTGGTGGAAAGTACTTTGCAAGAAATTTGGTGGCTAAAGTGTTCCAAGTTATTAAGATTAAGTTCCAATTATGGCTACCCCCGCCCGACAGGTATATTCCTATCCTGTAAGGAAATCTATTAAAGGGTTATCTATCCTCAAGGAAGATCGTTGGCTATTGAGTCTAAGGTTTTAAACTTAAAATCCATATGTCTAGTTCATTTTAAGTTTACCAGTTCAATTTTATTAATGGCCAGTTAGTAAAAAGCATTAATATTAAGAATCAAAAATAAACCTTTATATTACCCAAACTATAATTTAACCCCTTATAAACCGGTGATATTGGATTTCATCACAACCCCAGATAACTGGCTTAGTTACGACACATATTTACAAGTAGTAAAAAAAATAAAAGACATAAAGTAAAATACTAAAAATTAAATACTGAAAAGTAAATAAAGTAAAAGTAAAAGTAAAAGTAAAAGTAAAAAAAAAAGTAAATTACTGAAAGTAAATTGCTAAAAAGTAAATTGCTGAAATTAAATAAAGTAAAAGTACAATAAAAGAAAATGTGGGGGTTAGAGGATCAACTTTTATTTCTACTATTTTAGATATCTCCCTTAATATAATATATTAACTTTGCGTGATAATTACCAACCAGCCATATAGGCGGTATCCTGATTAAGTCAAATAATAATTAATTACCAACCGACCAACCAGGCGGTATCCATACTTAGTCAGGTTAAACAAATTTTTAATTAATTTCCAACCGGCCAATATAGCGGTATCCTCATTAAGTCAGGTTTAAATAGTTTATATTTTATATTTAAGAGAGATTAATCTAGATAGCAATAATAAAAGCTTTACCTTTTACCCCATCAAGGGGAGTTACCTCCTCATTCCTTGAAAAATAAAAACTGCAAAAGTAAAGAAAGAAAAGGTTTGTGCGTAAAAGTAAATTGCGGAAAGTAAAAACTGAAAAGTAAAGAAAAGAAAGTGCGAAAGCGAAAATTAATTACTGGAAGCTGTAAATAAACAAACAAGATACAATCTTCTTATTTATTCATTAGGAATTTCAAAGAAAGTATGAATTTTACAAATGAAATGGCTTGGTATTTATAGGCAAAATTTTGCCTCCATCAAATCATCCATCAAATTCTTCACCAAATCCATTATTAATTTCTCCACTAATTACTCCACCAAATCCATTATTAATTGCTCCACTAATTTCTTATCATGTTTGGTGGTGATTTGATAATTTTTATAATTTATTTTTTGCTTTGAAAATGATTGAAAATAACTTTAATAATTATACACAACACACTTCTGGATGGTTCATCAATTTCGGTCATGAAATCTTCAGAATTCGAAATTATTTTGTCTTTCAAAGTTGTAGATCTTCGAGGCTTATTTAATCTGGCACTTGAATCAGCTAAATCCGATATTGGAGTAAAACGTTATGTCCAAAATACGACAGATGTGCAAAACTGGAATTTCCAAAACTGCACTTTGTCAAAAACGCCCTTTCAAGTTTCCAATCTCCAAAATTAAAATATCAAGTCCAATAATTACCCTTATTTGACCCATATTTCGTCCTAAATGATTTCGTTGAGACCCGATATTATTTTATCTACAAAATAAACTAAAACACATCAAAACGTTCATCAAACCCGAGAAACTAAACAAAATATTAAGTTAAAGGGGCGGTAAATATTGATATATTTTCCGCTCATCACGCACACACGTCTGGAGGAAGAAGATGATACACGCGGCGCCATATTAGCAGTCCAGTCAGCGCCACGCAACCAGACACGTCAGCAAATCCTGCCACGTCATTTGCCACGTCACCCTTCCATGTCAGCGCCACGTCAGCAAATAGGTCAGCGCCACGTGTCAGCCACATCAGCAAGCCGGTCCCACAAATTCCACGTCAGTAATGCCATGTCATCCTGCCACATCAGCAGCCTGGTAAATTTTATTTAGCCCCCTGAAGTCTTTTTGAAATTTACAGTTTTACCCCATAAGTTTTAGGAATTTACAAATCAGCCACTGTGTCGGATTTAGACCAACGAAGTGTTTATTCCACCATTTTCGAGCGCTCCGGACGCAACGGTGACCTACGATTTTTGAAATTCATCCCCGATTTTATTGTATTTTCATTTTAAACTTTAAAACTTAAAATGAAATAAGAAGATTCATCTTTTGGTGCAATGATTAAACTGGCTGCAACTAATTATTCCATTTGGAGACCTCAGATGATAGATTTCTTACATTGCAAAGATCTGTTTGATGTCATCAAGTTGAAGGGAGTGAAACCAGAATCTATTAAAGACTATGACTGGAATAAACTCAATAATAGAACTCCGGGTCAGATTATGCAGTGGATCGGTCATAATGTCTTCCACTATATAGCACAAGATACATATGCTTATGAAATGTAGAGGAAATTGTAAGACATGTTCCAGGCCAAAACAGCTCGGAATAAATCCTTAATCATGAGGCATTTGGCGAACCTGAAGCTACGGAGTGGAACTTCCGTTGCATAACACACCAACGAGTTCCGAAGCCTGGTGAACCAATTGTCTGTAGTAGACATGCAACTGGCAGATGAAGTTCAAGCTCTCTTCCTACTCAATTATCTTCTTGATAGCTGGGAGACTCTGGTGGTTACTCTCAGCAACTCAGCTCCATGAGGCAAACTTACCATGCCCATGGTAAAAGACGTCATATCAAATGAAGAAGCCAGAAGAAAAGACGTGGGCTCAGATCAAACAGAAGCCATTGTCTCGGAGCATCGAGGAAGACAACATGAGAAAAATCAAGGTGGGAGGAGAGGCAAAAGCAAAAAGCACATGCAAATCCAAGGACATGATAAAGACATACAAGTGCTTTCACTGTGGCATAGAAGACTACTTAAAGAAGAATTGCGGGAAACTGCAATGGGAGCAGGGACAAGGCAATAACCAGGCGAAGAAGATGATGCGGAGACATTAGTAGTTACCACAATAGATGTAGCTATATGCTCCAGACAGGAAGAAGCATGTTTTCATACCGCAATCAGGATGTCGAGTGGGTGGTGGATACTGAAGCATCCTACCACGTCACTCCTCACAGGGATTTCTACACAACATACAAAGCATGAGACTTTGGAGCAGTGAAGATAGGGAATACCAGTTCTTCTCAGATAGTAGGGATTGGTGAAATACAGTTGCGGACAAATTCAGGGTATACAATAACCCTGAAGGAGGTCGGACATGTTCCAGAACTTCGGCTCAACTTACTCTCGGGGTTAGCCCTTGACAAACAGGGTTATGCTAGCCACTTCAGCAATGGCACTTGGAGAATGATCAAATGTGCCATGGTCATTGCCCGAGGACATATTTGTGGAACTCTATACAAGACTCATGTGAAGATATGTGCAGAAAGCCTCAATGTAGCTGAACTAGAGGCTTCTCAAAATTTGTGGCACCAGAGACTAGGTCACATGAGTGAAAGGGGGTTATCTACCTTGACAAAGAATGATCTAATCTCTGTCTCCAAAAATGCTACTATGGATCCTTGCAATCACTGTCTATTCGGTAAGCAACATAGAGTCTCTTTCAATTTCACTTCTATAAGAAAATCAGAGTTACTCAATCTGGTTTACTATGATGTTTGTGGTCCATTGGAGGTAAATTCACTAGGCGGTAATAAATATTTTCTGACTTTTATTGATGATGTTTCTCGTAAAGTATGGGTGTATTTTCTGAAATCAAAGGATCATGTCCTGGATAATTTCAAACTGTTCTATGCCATGGTCGAGCTTGAAACATGGAAGAAACTAAAGTGCCTTCGCATAGACAATGAATGCAAATACACTTCCAGGGAGTTCGATGCCTACTGCGGAAGCCACGACATACGACACTAAAGGATTGTTCCACGCACCCCACAACACAATGGTGTAACTGAAAGGATGAACCATACCATTATAGAGAAATTCAGAAGCATGATCTTTATGGATAAGCTGCCAAAGCCATTTTGGGGAGAAGCTGTTTGTGCCGTCTGCTACCTGATCAACAGATCACCATCTATACTATTGAACTTTGAGATCCTAGAGAAAGTGTAGTCTGGTAAGAATCCCTCATATTCTCACCTCAGTATATTCGGATGTTTAGCCTTTGCACACGTATCCAAGGAGCTCAGGCAGAATCTCGATGCAAGGAATACTCCATGCATCTTCATAGGCTATGAAGACGAGGAATTTGGATACATGCTATGAGACCCTAAGGAAAAGAAAGTCATCAGAAGTAGAGATGTAGTGTTTCATGAAGACCAGACAATAGAAGACATTGAAAAGCCCAAGATGTCTTCTAAATCCAGTGCCAACAAAGCTGATGCAAATCCATACACAACCCCAGCACCAACACGAGTGGCCACAGATGATGATGAGGTGTAAGACATAACATAAGCAGAACCAGAGGAGGAATGTGGTGTTGAGCAGGGGGAGCTGCAGCCTGCTCCATCAGAGGCTACAAGATCATCCACAGATCCAGATGACAACAGACAGCCAGAAACCAGTGAACCTCCAATACGAAGATCTGAGCGAGGTTGGATTCCATCATTCAGATACTTAGGATCAGAATACATTCTGCTTACTGATGGGGGGAGCCAGAAACCTTCAACGAAGCTGTATCTCATAAAGACAAAGACAAATGGCTACACGTAATGCATGATGAAATGAAATCTCTGCAGAAAACAACACTTATGAGATAGTCAAGCTCCCACATGGAATGAAGGCACTGAAGAACAAATGGGTGTTCAAGCTCAAGAAAGATGGTAGCGGAAAAGTGGTGAAACACAAAGCTTGACTAGTAGTCAAAGGATTCCTACAGAAAAAAGGAATTGACTTTGATGAGATATTTTCACCAGTGGTAAAAATGGCTTCAATTCGAGTCATCCTAGGATTAGTAGCCAGATTGAACTTGGAGCTTGAACAGATGGATGTCAAAACATCATTTCTTCATGGTGATCTAATGAAGAAATTTACATGGAGCAGCCAGAAGGATTCAAGGTTTCAGGAATAGAAAACCTTGTTTGCAAGCTGAAAAAGAGCTTTTATGGGCTCAAGCAAGCACCGAGACAGTGGTACAAGAAGTTTGATTCATTCATGGTGGGTCAAGGCTATAAAAGAACTGCATCAGATCAGTGTGTATACATTCAGAGGTTTCCAGATGGAAATTTCATTGTTCTTCTACTATATGTGGACGACATGTTGATTGTTGGATAAGAAGCATCGAAGATCAGCCAGCTGAAGAATGAACTCTCTAAATCTTGCGACATGAAATATTTAGGACCAGCTCAACAGATTTTGGGAATAGAGATTGTTCGTGATAGACAGAACAAGAAGTTGTGGCTTTCACATGAGAGTTATATTAAACGGATAATCAGGAGATTCGATATACATAAAGCCAAACTAGTCAGCGTTCCGCTAGCGCACCATTTCAAACTGAGCAAGAGTTCGTGTCCCTCATCCAAGAAAGAGATAGAGTAAATGTCAGCAATACCATATTCTTCAGCTGTTGGGAGTCTAATGTATGCAATGGTATGTACCAGGCCAAATATAGCACACGCAATGGGTGTAGTGAGTCGTTTTCTCTCTAACCCTGGAAAGCAACACTGGGAGGCAGTCAAATGGATTCTCAGGTACCTCAAAGGTACATCGAAGTTTCGTCTATGCTATGGGGGAGGTGATCCGATCTTGGAAGGCTATATAGATTCAGATATGGCAGGAGATCTTGATAGTAGGAAATCTACATCAGGTTTCATCTACACTTTTGCAGGGGAAGCTGTGTCATGGCAGTCAATATTGCAGAGGTGTATTGCATTATCCACAACAGAAGCTGAGTACATCGCTATAGCTGATGCATGAAAGGAAATATTGTGGCTAAAGCATTTTCTCCAAGAGTTAGGGATCAAGTAGACATAATACAAGATACATTGCGAAAGTCAGAGTGCTCTAGACTTGAGCAAAAACTCAATGTATCATTCCCGGACGAAACACATTGATATTCGCTATCATTGGATACGCGAGGTGATGGATCAACAACTGCTGAGACTAGTGAAGATCCATACAGATGAGAATCCAGCCGATATGTTAACGAAAGTGGTTACTCGAGACAAGCTAGAGTTGTGTGAGAGACATAGCCGGGATAGTGGTCAGATAATGATTGTTTCAGATGCAGCTGGAGGTGGAGAATTGTAAAGTCCAGCAGCCTTCATGCATCCAGCTTTCATGCATGAGCCATTCATCCAGCAAGCAGAAACATACAAATCAAATTTCGGTGATATCAAGTTGGCATTGAGTTGGCAAAAACGTGTGATTCATCCAGTAAGCAGAAACATACAAATCAAATTTTGGTGATATCAAGTTGGCATTGAGTTGGCAAAACCTATAAATTGAGTTCAGAATCTCAGTTGTAAATCATCCCAAAGAGTGTAAATTGTTAGAGAGAGTGTGCGATTTTTTCATTTATAAGTTTTGTAAACTTATTGTATTTTATTCTTGAGAGTAATAGAAAGGATTCAGTTTTTCCGTAAAACACATTTTTAAAGTGATCAAAGAATCACAACACTCATTACATCATAAGTATCATAATTTCTTCAAATTATGATTTTCCCCTAATGCGGTTTAACGGAAAATTCCCAAATACTTTTGAAATAATTCTGAAGATTTCAGAAATTTTCTAACATCTAATTTCATCCACAACAACTCAATTTCATAATCAAATCAAATTGAATTAATTATAAATTAATCAAATTAATTCCCAAATTAATTGAATTGTTATCTATAACCAAATCCAATTTGATCAATCTAAATAGTCATATCATAAAATTACTCTAAAATAACTCTTAAGTCACTTATGACTAGCTAATATAACTCACAAGTTAAACACATCAAACAAACAAAAATATAAGCTACATCTCATATAACATAATTAGAATAAATTGAAAAATAATTTTCAACGCAAAGATAAAAAATCCTTTACATCACTTTGTCTAAATTCCAACAGTAAAGATTTATGCTTCTAAATTAATGCAAAACTCATCTAAATGAAACCTAAATTTATTTTTAAACAATTTCAAAGCAACCACAACAAGCCAAAAAACATAGCTCTTAATGGCCGAATAGCCCTCCTTCATCAAATAGCCAAATGGTCATCATCAACAAAAATGGTTTTTTTTTTTGCAAATGGCCAAGGTATTAAATGAAAATAATTTTCATTCTCTCTCTCTCTCTAGCTTGGTCGAGTGTCCTGTAATCCAAAGAAAACAAAATAAAACCTTTTCATTTCCTTCATTTGATAAAGAAGTCAGAAGCCAAAAAATGAAACTCATTTTCATTCTATTTTGACTTTGTTTGTGATTGGCTATAAGTCAAAAAATTGAAAGGAAAAAAAAATATTTTTCTCTCACTCTCCAACTTGGCCGAAAGCCTGCACACTTCATTCCAAAGTCAGAAGCAAAAATGAAAAATTGAAAATCATTTTCATTCCGCTTTTTTTTTTTTTTTCACCATTTTGCCGAGAGAACCAATTTATCAAAAGAGAGGGTATTTTGGTTATTTATAACACTAGATAAAAATAAGCCAACAATGCCTAAAAATAAATGATCATAATTTTAACAAGCTTAATACTTATCCAATAAATACTAATGAATGAATATTCTAAAGAATATTCTCTACGCACTAAAATTTAATTAATTAAAAAATTAAAATTTATACAAGTGTCAAAATCCAATTAATACTAATATGTATTTAATCAAATTATGTATCATATACAAATACACATTAAATACTGAAATACCTCAGCATATCTAACATTACAAATAATCAAATTATCCGTAATTAATTGCCCTAATGCTCTATGAGTTTTCTTTATTAGCGGGACTCTCTAGGTTCATGTGTATCTGTCACATAAATAATTTTCGTGTCCGTAATTTGCCCACTCGTAAATTACAACGACCACAAATAACCACATTGAACCATACAAGTTGAGGTCATCCATACATATAGTCCTTCCGTCATAGGTCATCTGAATTGTACCAGAGATATAGATAAAACGTCAAATCTTCGTCGTGTATAATTCTGTATGTCGCGACATATAATCGTGATTCTCAATACAAATACTCGGAATAGTTCCACAATATACCATGGCCAAGGATTTTAGAGTATCACGAAGTGGATGTCTATATCCCGTAAATGGCAGGATATCAAGAGCATCAGTCCACACCAAACAGAAAGGCGAAGGTCTGATCTAAAAAGATCATTGACGTGACTGCCGTCAAAGTGTGGAGGATAGCTCGCACATCCACAATGGTATCTCAAATGGAAGGATCATTATGCCACTCGACTCGATAAAATTCCTATTAACGTAGTTGTACCCTCTATTAGAAATCTTTCGGTGAGTCGTTTAGTGTTTATCAAATAAATACATACATGTCTATACGGGTCTCCCAAGACTCATGATTCATTGGGATAAAATATCAAACCAAGTCTTGATACATGACATGTACTGGTCTCAGCGGATTTTACTAACCGACATGTGTCAGTAAATCTTGACCAGGAACTTTATTTGAGAATATATTTCTAGTCGTGACACGTACAAATGTCAATTAAAAACTACGTTGTAACTAAGCACTGCAACATATATTCTCGGGTCTTTGACTAATAAACATATCACTAAAACCTTTTAGTTTCAATCTAATCAAAATTAGATCGAACATATATATATAAAATACAAGAGGTGCTACTTTAAAACGTAATATTATGGAAAAATAATGGTTCGTATTCATGAATTGGTCATAAATACGATCCAAATTGGCGCTCCGACACCAACCCTAACACTAGCCTCTGTGTTGTGCGCTCTGCTGCAAATTGCATCGGCAGTGTTTGCCTCAATGAGTGCTTCTCTATTGCCAACATCAGCAAATGCCTTTCATTCACAGCCATCAACTTTTGCAACAAAAAACTTATATGTGCCGTGTGCTGATATCCTGTCACAGAAACCAGTACAAGCAGCTCGCAGAAACCAACTGAGGGGTTCACTTCGTGCGCTCCTTCTCAATTCACAGTGGCTCTATCAAGCTCGGTGGTTCCAACCTCATCTTTGATATCCCCATTTTTCGCTACATAGGGCTCAGTGTCTGGGATCCTGGGATTTTCCCACTTTTCTCCAGGTAATTGTGCAATGTAAAACTTTTCTATGTCGTGTACTGAAATCCTGTCACAGAAGCCAGTGCAATCAGCTCTGCAGAAACCAACCGAAGGGTCCACTATGTGCGCTCCTTATCAATTCATAGTGGCTCTGTTGCGATATTTTATATTGTACCGCAAGTGTACGGTGTCAAGTTTTAGTATAAATCAGTGAAAGAGTGTCGAACCCACATGAATTGTGTTCAACTTACACTAAGTACTATAATTAATAATCTTAACTTTATTTAGACAATAATTAATTTAAGAATACTCTGTATTTAAAACTAAAAACTAAATATGCAAGATATTAAAATGTTAAATAAGATAAACAAATATGAGAGAGATTCTAGAGTCTGATTTCACCTAGTTATCCCCTATGTATTTGTTATGCCAATCAATCATTATTCCGTTGCATTGTTTATAAGTCAGAATCCTTAAGAATTTACTCTCTCTTCCGAGTAACAGTGAAAATATTATCAATTACAGACTTCGATATCCCTATAAAAATCTAGTAATTAATAATTCATTACGTTCTGTGATTCTGTGTTAACGACTTCAAAGGAACTATAGATTCTCCCGAACTCTATAAAACTCTTAAGTTATATTCTCTAGATCTTATTCAAAATCTATCTCTACCGAGCGATAGATTTTAAACATTCATCATCATAATTTGTGGCCAGCAAACAAGAAGCAGTAAACACAAGAGAATATAAATAAACTAAATTATAATTTCATAAACTCAAATTGGCAATCAATACATAGGTTCAAACCTTGGCTATATCATCCTCTAGAAATATAGATTTAGTCTATGACTAAAGATCATAACAATGAAAATATGGCCATGAATATAATAGAAATCATTAGAGTTTAAAGATAAAAACTAGATTATTAAACCCGAATTGAATCCTTTCATCTTCGGATGTCACCGCCTTCGTCTTCTCTTGTCGCTCTTCAATCTTCCCCATTGGATCTCTCTAAAATATATGTTTTGTGACTTTGTGTTGTGTATTAGCCTCTCCCTTGAGCCTTGGACAAACTTATCTATTTATAATAAAGCCTAGGTCCTTATGCATGTAAAACCCTAAAATTAGGTGTTTTTGGTCGCTGTGGGGCACTGCGACGTCGGAAGTTGGCGTCGCGGTGCCAAACTCCCTGGTTTTTGTATGGCAGTCATCAACGAAAGCACGTCGCGACACGTGGCAACTTCCCAGGATTTGTGATTTCTGTATTTCTGCTCTTCCCGCGTGCTTTTGATGCATCTGTATGGTCCTAAAACACGTACAAATGCCACAAGATCCATGTATTAATGCTTCCTATAAGTAAAACATAAAAGAACTACAAAATATATTAAATGATATGGAATCTAACAAAATAGTAAGTTAAGAATGCAAGAATAAGTGGGTATAAACCACACTTATCAAACACCCTCAAACTTAAGATTTTGCTAGTCCCGAGCAAAAGTCAAAATAAAAAATAAATAAATAAACAAACAATAAAAGTAACTAAATTAACTAGGCCACTTTTGTAGGGATCAAGATTACATCTAGCATATGCAACAAGCCTTTAAACCCCTAGGCGACCTTAGTAAACGAGTTATAGTCTCGTGAGGGCTTACAACGATGACACCCACAAACGTTATTCACATACAATCATGCAAAAATATAAAAATAATAAATAATCTCGATAGTTATGTATAATATTGTCCTCAAAGAATGCTTATCAATGAAATCAGAGAACCTTCAAAGTACTCAACGCAACTTAAATCCAAGTTCCTAAATAGATTATCTAAGCTAGACTCACAGTGTGTGTGTGTGTAAAGATTCATTCACAGCTCGACTCATAAGTAAGCTAACTCATTGATTTCATCTCAAAAATTGAGATTCGATTGGTTAAATCAACCTAGATATCTCAAATTAACTCTGTAATTGCCTTTCCTTTGCTCTGTATGGTATGATTTTATTTTCTTTTATTTTCTCATTTTTTTCATTTTTTTAACACACCTATATTTTAAGGTATTATTTCTCCCCATGGTGGTCCGAACACTCGCTAATGGGTAGCTTCACGCTTATCGGTTATATGTGGTTTCTTTTTCTTATCATACCTTACATCATAATATTAACATATTGAGATAGACATCTAAGCAAACAGTATTCATCGACAAACAATTTCTTCAACTAGTCACTTTGCCAACTACTTAGGTTCTTACTGCTAAAAACCTATTATTAAGTGTTACGAGTATAACCTAAATCGTCTACTCAAGGCATCAGATAAAAATCAATTGGGACTTATCGTTTCTAAGATTTCATCAATAACAAAAAAATTCATCATTAGACTTAATGCTTTACTGTCAAGGATTTAAAAACAAAACAAATAAAAACAATTTTTTTTATTAAATATATAGCAGAAACTATCACTACATGTATATAAGAGGAACTATCACTACATGCACACACCCCCAAACTTAAAAGTTGCATTGTCCTTAATGTAAGATAAACATAAAGAAACAAAATTAAGGAATAACACTATCGTGCATGGAGTTGATCAGGATCCTACTGGTCAGAATCTGATTGTGAGGGTTGTGTGGTTTGTGCTACCTGCATAAATAGCATGCAAATTGATGAATACTAAAAAGTGCATATTTATTATACGAAAAGTCAATCATTTCACACTTATAGTTTCATTAATCCCCTTAAATTGACACATTTTTGAAATAATATTTTAAGTTATGCTTTGAGTGTTTTTATTGTGTTATTTTATGTTATTTGATAGGTAAAATACTGGTCGGAAGCTCGACAAGACAAACCAAACTTGAAAAATGGCAAAAATGGAAATTCAGCTTCCGCGTTGCGACACGAAAATGATGGCACGTCGTGACGCGCCTAATAAAATAGAGACACCACCGAACTCGCCATTCTCTCACACGTGTCCCCATCGTGGCACTCGTGTCGCGACGTGTGGAGCCTTGGTGTCACGTTGCATCGACCAAAATATGCTTATAAATAGAAGCGTCCAACAAAAGAAATTTTTATACTTTCTTTTCTGATTCCTCTGTAGATCTTGGAGAGAGAGTGTCTTGTGTGTTTATTTACTTAAAGCTTTTTGTAATGTCTTTTTATTTCAGTAATAAAATTACGAGTATGTTTTATTACAAAATGAGTAGCTAAATTCTTTTCTACTAAGGTAATGGTGAAGCTTTCATAATGAAAACTTAGATTAAACTCGTTTATTTTATAATAAATAAATTGAAATCTAATGATTAAAACTTGATTTAGATCTAGATTAATTATCGACAATCTTTCTACCCTACCGCCTTTATGGCTGGTTTTATCTTTCTACCGTCTTTATGGCTGGTTTTATCTTTCTACCGTCTTTATGGCTGGTTTTATCTTTCTACCGCCTTTATGGCTGGTTTTATCTTGCTACCGCCTTTATGACTGGTTTTATCTTGCTACCACTTATATGATTGGTTTTATACGATTTTGGCATAATTAAGTACCTTGGTGGACTTTTTTTAGACAAACGGTATCACTGCCTTTATGGCTGGTTTATATTTTTGGCATACTTAGTAACTTGGCAGGATTAGTTATTGACAAAAATAACTGCCGCCTTTATGACTGGTTCTATATATTGGCATAATTAACTAATGAGATAAATTAATTGGGTCACAAGGGTAATTTATATATTTTAATTAAGCGAGATTTCTAAGTTCAAAAGATTAAAGTGGATCCCTTAACTCCAATATTTCATTTTATTATTGTATTTTAAATCTAAAAGTCTCCAACTACTTCAACAAATCAACCTTTTCTTTTTCGCACTGCTCATCATTCTATTTTGCTAAATCTATTCCATGTGGATCGATCCCGGACTTGCCAGGTTATTTTATTACTTCGACACTCTTATACTTGGGAGTAAAAGACCATTTTTTTGAGCGTGTCAAGTTTTTGGCGCCGTTGCCGGGGAAATATTATTTAGTAGATAGAATAGTCATTGTAATTAATTTCTTCTTCCTCTACTTTTTATTTTTTTGTTGTCATTTGAAGTTGTTTAGCCCTTGTCCCAGTTGAAAAAAAAGGCCCAACAGGTTTACACTTTTGCAATAACGGGGCTAAACAACTTCAAATGATAGGGGGTCCAAACACAAAGTGGCCCATCAGCATTTTAGAAGCTTTTGGCCCAATCGTCATAAGACACAAACTCATCCCAATTTAAATGGCCCAACAAGTTCACATCTCATGACAAGAAGTCCAAATGAATCCAAATGATGATGATCTCAAACACAAGCATAAAAGGGTGGCTTCTATAGGTCATATAACTATGGTTCTCATGCAGTTTTACAAGGGTATGGATAAAGGCTCCCGTCGGTGAAGGGTTGCCCACAACTAGATCTCCCAACTCAAGGGTTCGAGCGACCAACTGAGCGCACCTTTTTTATACCCTAAGGTACGTGCCAACGAGTGATAATACCATATAACGATCCGCCACTTCGAGCAAAAATGACTTCACGATGCATGAATAACCATCAAATGAATTCCTCTATTGAAAATTTCTCAGAGGGAGGGTGAAGCGAACTATCTTAAATACCCTTACCTCTTAGGCTATAAAGTATAATTTTTTTTATTAAAGGTCAAGACTCTCTATGTCCCTTTAAAAAATATTATTCACTCCCAAACAATACTAGATTTTTAGCCTAATTGTGAAAGCATTGCATTCTCTAAAATTAAAAAAGAAAAAGAAAAAGAGAGAGAGAGAGAGAGAAATTAAGTGAAAATTAAGTAAAAATCCTTCAAGTTTTAAAATTACATGAAATCACCACGTAATTAATTAATTTGACTGGTTCAAACTAAATTAATAAATATTTAAACAACATATATTGCTTATATTTATTAATTTGACATTACATCTTTTTTTTTTTTTTTTGGAATCGTTGGAAACTCCACTGACAAATCACCCCTCTTACGGGCTTAAGCGGAGCAGGTAAATCTTTGGCTTTCCTAGACTCTTATAAGAAACGCACTATCTAGATTCAAATTCAGGACCTAAATATCAAATCCTGAGCCCTACACCACCACCAATCACGCCCTTTAGGAGCGACATTACATCTCTTTATTGTGAAAATCACCCAAATAATAATAAATATATTTATAGCAAAACACCATACACATGGATTTCACTTAATTTTAAAAAATAAGAAAAATTTCACTTAATTTTACTAAATAATTATCCCTTAAAAAAATTTGGAAATTTATGACTAAAAGATTTTATGGAGATATATGACTTTTTTGCCCCCTCAAATATGAGATTTATGACTTTATATAAGAGGTAAAAAAAATATCATCAGCCTCCAACGTAGTCCCACCTGAAAACCGCACTCACATGAATCGAGTGATTGGAGTGAGTAACGCAACTCTAATTGCTCCAAAACCCTAAACACTCCACCAATCATAACAAAAAAGAATAAAATTTGGCACCAAACCAAACAGCCAATATCATTGTTGATGTTATACTACTTTCCATTTGCAACTGCAAGTGACACAAAATTTCTCTATATTCATTTTTTTTCAAAGGGAAAAAAAATAATCATATCTCGATTTATTCTAGAGAGTGATAGATCTGTTCTACAGATAATTATCTCACAATCATAATGTATGTTAATGTGATTTTATATTTATGTCTTGTTGATATTTAGATTTTGGCCAATTTATTTATTTTTTTTAATGCAGGATTGTAAATATTAAAAAGAATTTTGTGTTGGTGTTCATCCTATATGAATTCTATGCATTTCCCTGAATTTTATATGATTTTTTTGGTTGTTTATTTAGCTGATCTTGCAAGGAAATCTTCTTATTCTAATTTGATTATAGATCATTCTGGAGAGAATAATAATTTTTTTTTCATATTCAATTACTTTTCTAGATCTTGATGACTCAATCAAACAGAAATTTAAGATATGGACAGACATGATCATCATATTGGAGACAACGTCAATAATGAACTAAGAGCCATGGAGAAGTGAGTTCTTTTAAATGTAGAGAAGATGAAAGAGATTTATTTGCGGCTACATTTTCAGTTTATTTGTTTTTTCCAGAAATTTGGTTTTGGTTGTCATATCATGTTGATGCTAATTCTTTAATTTGATATACATTTTTTTTTGGTTTCAAATTAGTTTTGTTAAAGGGTTTCCGAGTTCATCAGGTGATGAGAATGCTATGGAGGTTAGTGGGCAATTAGGGTTTGAACCTGATGTTAATATAGAGGTAAGTAAAAGGCAACACCATTTCAATCGTTAGGTTTTTTTAATTGTAATTGAATAGTTTCACGTTGTAGTTCATATTTATAGAAAAAAAACCATTAAAATTTCTAATTTAAAACCCTAAAACTAGTAAGACTATTTTAACTATACTGTCAAAGGCGTTAGCCAATGTAAGATATTTTGATAATTCAATTCTTCCAAACGTTATCTAAGTGTAGTGATATCACCAAAGTACCGTCTTTGACCAGTCGGATATTAATTAATAAAATATGTGGAATTTAATCTAAAATTAAATAGTCATAATTCATAAATTAAAATAACTCATAACTTAAAATACTAGCTAAGCGTCTGTTGAGAAGTCAAAGTAATTGTTGATATGAGAAATAACTTTTTCATAATTTTTCTTTTGACTACAGGTTGATGTGTTACCAAATGATGAAGATACCGGTTGCCATTCACCTAGTGGTCATGCGTCTCCTCAAGATTCACCCGATTCTAGGTCATCAACTAATGTTAGAAGTGATCAGATGAACCGAGCAAGTGACCTATTTATGGCGGTTTCAGTGTCTGCTGATACAAACAAGACCAAAATTACTGACCTTGCCTATTCAGCAATGGAGGAGCTAACAAAAATGACCCTCAGGGGAGAACCTCTATGGCATATCAATGGAGATATTGAAACCCTGAATGGGTTTGAATATGTGAAGGAATTTGGAAGTGTTGATGCAACATTGAAGGGAATTATGAGAATGGTTGAGGTAGGAGACCCTCAACGTTTACCTAACTTAAACCCCAATACCAATTTTCCATTTGGAATATTTGGGGACAGGCCTGTGTTACCTAAAGAACTTGAAGAGGAACATTTTCATACTGAAGCTTCGCGCCATATAGGTTTAGTTAGTATGAATTCTGCCAGTGTAGTTCAATTGCTCATGGATGTGGTAGGTTTTCCCATTTAGTATCCATCTCATTAATTTTGAGAAAGAGTGAAGCAATATTTTTTTTTTTTGCCTTGTTTTGATAATCAGAACCAGTGGTCATTAGTTTTTTCAAATATCATCTCAAGGGCAAAACTACTACACGTTTTATCAACAGGAGTAGACGGGAGCTATGATGGCACACTGCAACTAGTAAGGATCTTATAGCTGAGCTCCAATTCCTTATGTTCAATTTCTTTATATAGAAAATTATTGATTAATTACAATCAATTAATTGATATTGAGTTCTAGCTAGTTGCTTTTGAAATTAACTTATTGACTCACTAAATATTTCTTATTTCAGATGACTGTGGAACTTCATCTCCCAACAGCACTTGTTCCTACTCGCGAGAGCCATTTTGTGAGGTACTGTAAAAATCTAGGGAATGGGACATGGGGAGTTGTTGATGTTTCTTTGGAGACTCTATTCCCTAATCCGGCATCAAGATTTCGAAGAAGGCCATCAGGCTGTTTAATTCAACAAATGCCAAACGGATGCCCTAAGGTGACCAGATGTGTATATATATGCTAACTTAAAAAAGCTTCTAAGTTCAATTATTTTAGTTCAGTAAAAGCTTATTATTTTTTCTGGTTATGGCATATCATGATCTTCAATATTCTAAGGTTATATGGGTTGAGCATGTTGCTGTGGATAATCGATTGGTTCAGAATATTTATCGCCCTCTAGTTATTTCTGGTTTCACATTTAGTGCCAAGCGTTGGGTCGCTACTCTAATCCGACATTGTCAATGGCTTGCAACTCTAAATGCTAGAACCACTCCTACACATGACGGTGGTAATTAATATAGTTCCCTTTACAAAGTACTTGTAGATTTGTTCAAAGTAAAACACTCTTTTGCCTGAAGTCATGCCCGAACACTCAAAGAAGTAGATCACTGTGGCTTGTCTGTTCGGACATGTCCTTTGGACAAATTAGTATTCAAAATATTATCAAAATTAGATCTTTAAATGAGAATTTTTCTTGAGCCTAAAGTTTCAAGAAAAATGGACTTTTGACTGAATCACTTCTATTTTAATTATGAATGTTTACTTTTAGTTTTTGTTTAATGGACAGTATTACTACCTCAAGCTGGGAGAGAGAGTCTAATGAAGTTGGCTGAGAGAATGACTAGAAGCTTCTGGGGAGATGTTAGTGCTTCTAATGAAAATCCATGGTTGCCATTACCTATAACTGGAGCAGAAGATATTAGGGCCATGACCAAGGGCAGCATACCTGTTCCTGGCAGGCCTCCAAGTAGCAAGATAGTTTTCACAACTTCCCTCAAGCTTCCTGTTTCACCAAAGAAATTATTTGATTTCCTTCGCAATGAGAAGTTCCGAACCAAGGTTAAGTTTCAATTAGAGTTATTTCTGATGCTTCCTTCATTGGATCTCTTAGTTTTGAAATTGTCACTGGATCTTGTTTATGTTCTATGGCATGTAATGCAGTGGGATACCCGTTTACATGGACGTATAATTCAAGAACTTGCATACATCATTACTGGTAACAATCCACAGAATCGCATATCTATCTTGCAAGTAAATGTAAGTTTTCATATTTCCTTAATCCTTACTTGTGTAGTTAAATCCAAACTTTCAACTGTTCCCACAAGTGAATAAATTAAACTATGCTTAATTTTACAGGCTACTCCAGAGGAGATTGAAATTTTTTACTTACAAGAAAGTTTCAGTGATGATACTGGCTCCTCTTATGTGATATATGCACCGGTTGATAAATATGCAATGTCTGGGGTTCTTAATGGTGGCAACCCTGAAATTGTGAACATTTTGCCCTGTGGCTTTGCAATTTTAACTGATAGGCCACCATTGCATGGGCATGGAGATGTTTCTGGAAGCCTTCTCACAATTGCATTTCACATTATTGATAAAGCATCCACGGAGGAATACATACCGCCAGAATCTGTGAAAACGATTTTTAAAGTCATATCGGAAACTGTTTCTTTGATTAAGACTGCAATGACACCTGATATTTTACAAAGGAATGTAGCAGCATCCAATTAGGTAAATTTTATCATTGATAGCTAGATGTTTATAAATGCTTCTTAGTTCTAGGGTTTGTCTTTAGCATGTGGTGCTAGGGTTTAGAAAGCCTTTTGCACAATTGAGTTTAAAATTTTTATCATTACATCATGTACTTGATGGTAAAAGAGTTTTTTTTTTGGGTAAGGCTAGAAACATTGTATTGTTATTATGAAGACAAAAAATTGATTTTGACTTTACTATCTTAATAAAAAAAAGTACTATATAAATCAAAATTAGATTGATTTTTTCTCTGACAATACTATATAATTGATTGACTCAATCTTTGTCAATTAAACAAATTTCCAAAACCATTTATCATTTTAATACATATAAATTGAGCTTTTTGTGCTATATGAGTCAATAAGAGTAGTGTAAGAAGTCAACTTTTATTGTATGCATTTTTTTTCAGCCAATATTTTCTGTGATATATAATCTTAAATTTATATGTATGGCAAATACATTATAAATTAAATTTCCTTTTATTGCTGCAGTAAGAAGGAGACAAAGGGAGTGGATATGTACCGATAGAAAGATCTATATGCATGTGTTGCAATGGCCATAGATAGATTAGGAATTAGCATGGTGTCATGCCAATTCTTGAAAAATAGGGAACAAATATAAAACAATTTTTGTTAGGGATGGGCACTTGCTACAACGATACAATATTATCTAAGTAGTGTTGGGGCGGATGTGGAACCCCTAGGGTCGGATCGGTACCCGCGCAACGGAAGTGAGTCTAACCTATGGATATCTCACATGAGTATATTTTAAAATATTTTTATGTAAAACTACATTTCGTTTCGAGTCCGTAGGAGAAAACGGGGACCAAAACGAAGTTCGGAAACTCCGGAAAGGAGAAAATGAAGTTTCAGTATGTATCAGCTCTGCGCGACGCGACGCGGGAGCTTGGGCATCGAGACGATCCAAAGTGCGAGAGCTGAACGTCTCAGCGTCACGACATAGGCGACGCTGCTCTAGGCAGTGAGCAATTTCAACTTCAAACTAATACTAAACACTTCCAATTTTCTCATAATACTTCAAATACAACTAAAATCTAATTTTAGCATCATAATCACCGTCAACACATGTTATACAACTAGCATACATGTATTCTAAATACTTATATGCATTTATTTGAATCAAAACACAAACTAATTTAGAATCCCACTATGAAATGTCTCATGAACAATTATAGTTCACCCAAAGGTGGTCAAGTGATTCTAGAATGGTAGCCATATCTCTAATCTAGAGTTCCAAACTCTAATTAATTTGTTCAATGTCCAACATGAATATTTTTTACCCAATTACAAGCATATTGTGTTTATACTTCCAAAGCATCCTAACACAATTCATTAGCCTAATTTCAACGTATGCTTTGTAATTATGCATCCAATACATAATTCATCACTATATGTCTCACTAATGAAACTCACTAATGAAAAACATAGCTTATGAAAAGATCAAACATTACCTAATAAGCTTGATTCAAAGATCCAATCTCCTTCTACTTGTTGAAATTGTTGGAGAACTTCCAAGGTTTAACAAGCTTCATTCCAAGATCCAATCTTGATTCCAATGCAAGGAAGCTTTACTCCAATATCCATTCTTGATTTCTACAAGATTAAATGTTGTAGAGAACTTCCAAAACTTCTCTAAACACTTCTTTAACTTAGACTAATTTCTCCAAGAATTATTTGTATTTTGCTTTCACAAGCTTAGCATTCTCAAGCTCATTTTTCTTATGTTTAAGCTTAATTAAAACCTTCCTTAAGCATCCTATTTATATCAAAACTTAGATAATTTTTAATTAATAAAAGTTCTAATCAACTTTTAGGTAGGCTTAATCCAATTTGTCTAAATATGAATAATTAGGTGTGATTAATCACATTTGTCTACTACTTTGATTTAATCTAATTAAATCAAGACAAAGATTAGGAAATGAATTAGTTCAATGTTTGTCACTTTGATTTAATCCAATTAAATCAAGCTAAATACACATATAATTACATATTTGTTTTTACCAAAATATCCCAAAATGGTAGAGATATTTATGAATTTACAATTAAGCCTTAGTGTAATTATTGAATTAATCCAATTAATCCATTTAGGTCAAAGTAAATAATCAATGTTATCCAATAACACTTGATTATCTTAGTTGATAATTATAATATCGAATACTATCTTTTATCAAAATTAATCGACTACGTGCTCAACGAATACACTTCGTATTGGGTCTCTCTAAGTTCAGACATGTTCATCATATAAGCCTAGCTAATATGTACGTAATTCGGCCACCTCCGAATTCGCGAAGAATACGAACGACCTTTCTGAACTATACAAGTTGAGGTCATCACATATGTTTATCAATCCCTCCGTCGTAGGCTATATGAGTCGTGCTTAGGAAACATAGAATACACCATCAAGTTTTCGAGGCACACATCTCATATCGACATGTCCACGATTCTTTACACTAATGTGATCCACCCTAAGTGATCGGCTTTGGCCAAAGTTTTAAGAATCGTGACTTACTCACATGGATACCTAAACCCCTTATGGTACACATATGGGACGACATATCCTATCTTGATTCGCACTTGATTAACAAGTGCATCGGTCCACACCCAACGAACATCTAAAGACCAGACCATGAAAGGCTTCTGACATACATGACATCAAAGTGTGGAGGATCTCACACAAAATCAATGTTATCCTATAGCCAAAGGATCACATATGCTACTTGAATCGAGGAGATTCCTATTGATGGTGGTGTGTACTTCCAACTATTATGAATCACCTGTGAGTCATTCAGTATTCGGTCCAACCAATACCCACACGTCTATACGAGCTTCCAAAACTCATAGTACATTGGGTTAAACCATTGAAAATCCAATTCCAATATACAATATGTGCTAGTCTTCTAGGTTATAGGAATTTGACCGTATTCCAAAACCAATGACTATGAATATATATATATATACTTTAAGAATAGTTTATAATAGTAATATTTATCCCAATGTTGGACCACCTAGTGTCCAGTATTACTACATGACTATTCTAAGGTTAATGTCATTCTTAGAATATTTATACATCAGTCTAATATGTATAATAACAATACCATTAATAAGGTTTATTGTTATTTTATTAATAAATAATAAAATATAATGTACTATATATTATTCGGATTGGTGCTCCAAGCACCAACTCCAACAAACTTCCACTTGCTTAGTGCCAATCTCGATGGTACCTCAGTCTCATCTCCTCCACATGTTTATCCAATAAATTATGAGGTTAGGCCTTAGTAAGCGAGTCTCATATGTTGTCTAGTCCTTGAACCTTCAAGACCACTATGTCTTTTCGTTCAATAATTTCGCTAATCACGTGATATTTCCTATCCACATGTTTAGACTTTGAATGCGCCCTCAGCTCCTTAGCATACGCTATGGCTCCATTATTAACATAGTATAATGGGATCGAATCCTCAATACTAGGCACAATATCAGGTTCTGTGATAACATTTCTAATTAATACAACTTCTAAAGCCGCTATAAATTCCGCCTCCGTGGTGGAATCAGTTGTTGAGTCTTGCTATGAACATCGCCAACTAACTGCACCATTATTAAGGGTAAATATATATCCGGATGTAGATTATCTATCATCTGGATCTCCTTGGAAGTTAGTGTCTATATAACCCTTAAATTGTAGCTCATCTTCTCCATATATGAGGAACTTATCCTTAGTACCCTTAAGATATTTCAGGATATATTTCAGGGCTGTCCAATGATCATTACCTGGATCAGATTGATATCGGCTAGTCACAATGATGCCGAAACTGATGTCAGGTCTCGTACATAATATAACATACATAATGCTTCCTAATATAAGAAGCATATGGCAAGTTTAGAAGTTCTAACTCTCTCATCCTCAGTTTGAGGTGTCATTTTCTTCGAAAGATGTATGTTGTATCGGAAAGATACATTTATTGCCTTACATTTGGTAAAACCATACCTTTATAATATTTTATCTATGTACGTTGATTGCGACAACCCTATAAACTTCCTAACTCTATCCCGGTAGAGTCTTATTCCTAGTATATAGGAAGCTTCACTCATGTCTTTCATGGAGAAATTCTTACAAATGTAGGCTTTCACATTTTGCACCAATCATATATCATTTCCAATGATAAGGATGTCATCTACATACAAAACAAGGAAAACTATCATGTTCCCACTCACTTTCTTATAAACACACGGTTCTTCCTAGTTCTTGATGAATCCAGATAATCTAATTATCTCATCAAAAGGATGATTCCAGATTTGGGATGTCTGTTTAAGTCCATAAATAAACTTATGGAGCTTACAAACCTAGTTTAAAGTCTCACTGGATAAGAAACCCTCTGGCAGTTCCATATAGATATCCTCATAGAGGAATCCATTTAGGAAAGCGGTTTTCACATATATCTGTCCTATCTCACAGCTATGATATGCAGTAAAAGCTAAAAGAATCCTAATGGATTTCGGATTTCATGGGCTTCCTACTATTTTCCCCGAATCGATATCTAATATCGTCTGTTTATACGTAGTCAGATCTGTGTCCTCCAAGAGGAGAATATCAAGGCTCACATCAGATGTTAAAAACAATCTTTCATAAGACCTTGATATTTTATTCGACTTACGTAGAACATGTGTTGTAGATCCTTCACCTAGTTGGATCTCATATTCCATCTCAAGTTCCTTACTGTTGGGATCAAACTCATCAAGTTCAATCTTTCTACAATTCTCACTTTCTCTCAAAGATTCATATTCAAGAAAAGTGGCAAAGCGAATAACAGATACATTTCGTTGCTTAGAATCATAGAATTGATATCCCATAAAATTATCAAGATATCCACTGAACCTTTATACTCCCTAGGTGCTAGTTTATCCCACTGCGCAACTCTAACGTATGCAGGACAATCCAAAATCTTTAAATATCTAAGACTTGGATTTCTATTGAACCATATCTAATATGAGGTTGTAGAAACAGCTTTCGATGGAACTCTATTAAGTATGTGGGCATCAATTATTTAATGGACCACATACATTACTGTGTATTAGTTCCAATACACCTTCAGTACGGTGTCCAACACCAAGAAATGAGGCCTTTATCATTTTCCCTAGAAAACATGACTCACAAATCGGATAAGTATCTAAGGTAAGATTTTCAAACAAACCATCCTTAACCAATTTTCATAAACGTCTAACACTTATGTGGCCCAATCATATATGTCATGATTCAGTATTATTTAATTCAGATCTTTTACTTGTATTTTCCTCTATATTAAAGGCATCTCTATATGTTTCCAAAACATAGTGACCGTTAGATAAAGAACATTATCTTTATCAAATAAACATAAAGAACCATCTTTAATGTTTATTTTATATAATTTTTTATCTAATATCGGTTAAGATATTATCTATCTGATAAGAAAGGGCATATAAAAATAATCATATAAATCTAATTTATATTTATTAAAGAGATCTAGAAAAGTTGTTCTTATGGCTTTGACATCCAATGTCTCTCATTGCCAACTCTAAGCTGGATCTCTCCTATGTTTAGCCTTCTTTTAACTATTATGGAGTTGCAAATATAAGTAGGACTACCGATTTCTAACATCCAATCACTATTTACATCTAAGGCTAATGAGATGTCAATAATAGGAAATATACAAAGCGTACATGTGGTTCTTGTTTTTCCTTTCATCTCTGGATAATTTTTCTTCCAGTGTCCAGACTTTTTGCAGTGTAGACATGCACACAAGCTACAAGCAGTCTTGCAGTTTGTTTCTAAGAATCTTTCTTCTTATATCCCATTGTAATCTTTTTAGACTTCCTATAAATATTTGAAGAGCTTGCTCCACCATGGAGGTACAAAATGGTATTCCATTGTCTTCAAATCTTGTTATGCTTAACGTAACATATTATGAAGTTTTTCATATGTGGCTTGCATCGAATGCATCACAAAGCCAACATATATATCAGGTAAAGAAGACAAAATCAGATATTGGCCTAGCCAATCATATATCAAAATGTCATGTCATTCCATATATCGGATCTGATCAATCATGTTCTAAACATGAATGCTAACCATTCCTTTATCCTTGAGCGTAGCGTAGAATAATTCCTTAGATCTCCG
The DNA here is from genome assembly GCA_019454045.1 of Zanthoxylum bungeanum. NCBI lineage: Eukaryota > Viridiplantae > Streptophyta > Magnoliopsida > Sapindales > Rutaceae > Zanthoxylum > Zanthoxylum bungeanum. The sequence goes on along the minus strand of SKCR01054571.1, from coordinate 2,078 downwards.
ATATATCTCAATTTATTGATTTGCTTCGAACAACTCCTTGAGTGCTCTCATAATGCTCCAAGCATTTGGTACATCTACGTATTGTTTAAGCAAATTAGAAATAAATTCGACCGATATTGGATTGAGTGTAACTTACCTCAACCGTTCTGATTCTAAGTCATGGTGAATATTCATCTAATACTCTAAGTAGTTCAAGACTCTTTTATCCAAAAGTCATGCTAATGATTTTACTGCAGTCATCTACCAGACAATATTTAAAAACTAGCAATATATTATTCCTTTCAATATAAAAACACTAATTAATTATGGAATTTTAAATCTATTAGTGCTTTTCCACTACTTTATGTAATTATGTAATCTCCCTTAACGGAAAAATAGAAATTTGACTATCAAAATTTCATAGCTGGAAGTGGATCCCATAACATTTACTCCAGCCTCACACTAATGATGATCTTGGCCTTTATAAACTTATTAGGTAGATCTCCAAGGTCAATCACTTCATGTGACTCATAGTTTGGTCCTGAACCGTTTCTTATCCTCACACTAATGATGATCTTGGATTAAGACATATTCCAAGTATATATTTATCAAAGTGCACTAATGAGCTTCGTACCTTGACAATAAAAATGGTATTGGGTGATTGCGTTAACTCATCACTCTACATCTAATGTTTGACTGGAGAGACCTAAGTTCTGAGCACTTATACCCTCACATTATCTACGGTATTGAGCATAAGTAGTAAGTACTCATTCATCTCCGTATTGAAAAGACGGACCATCCAATAATGCTCCAACATTATTAATACTTATTACTTAAAATAAAGCGTCACCTAATCATGGGAGATTTATGACAATCAAGTCATTAACATACTTGAGTCAAAATTAAAATTTTAATTTAAAACATGCAATGCATATCCAATATGACTTATGCATAATTAAATTAAAATACAGAGGCATAGATTCAAATACATGTCAAACATGCAACATGTGTTGTGTTATTAAGCCTTGCATCTGATACCATTCTGTTGGAGTAGATGTGGAACCCTTAAGGTCGGATCGGTGCCCCACGCAGCGGAAGTGGGTCTAACCTATGTATATCTAGTATGGGTGTATTTTAAAATATTTTTATGTTAAACTACATTCTGTTTCGAGTCAGTAGGAGAAAACGAGGACCAAAACGGAGTCTGAAAAATCCAGAGCAGAGAAAATGAAGTTTTAGTATGTATCAGCTCTGCGCATCGCGACGAGGGAGCTTGGGCGTCGAGATGCTCCAAAGTGCGAGAGTTGAACGTCTCAGCATCGTAACATGGAAGAGTGAGCGTCACGACGCTCCTAGGTCTGATGCTCAGTGTCGCGACGCTGCCCTAGGCTAGCAAGCTTCACTACAAGATACAGTCTTGAATTCTCCAAAATGAAATATTGTAGAGAACTTTCAAAGCTTCTCTAAAAACCTCCCTAACTTAGGCTAATTTCTCGAAGAATTACTTCTATTTTGCTTTCATAAGCTTAGCATTCTCTAGCTCATTTTGCTTATGTTTAACCTTAATTAAAACCTTCATTAGGCTTGCTATTTATAGCAAAACTTATGTAATTTTTAATTAATAAAAGTTCTAATCAAAGTTTAGGTGGGGTTAATCTAATTTGTCCAAATATGAATAATTAGGTGTGACTAATCACCTTTGTCTACCACTTTGATTTAATCCGATTAAATCAAGAAAAAGATTAGTTCAATGGATTAGTTCAATGTTTGTCACTTTGATTTAATCCAATTAAATCAAGCCAAATACACCTATAATTACATATTCGTTTTTACCATAATATCCTTAAATAGTAGAGATATTTATCAATTTATAATAAAGTCATTGTGTAATTATTGAATTAATCCAATTAATCTAATTAGGTCAAAGTAAATAATCATTGTTATCCAATAACACTTGATTATCTTAGGTTATAATTATAATATAGAATATTATCTTTTATCAAAATTATTCGGCTACCTAATGTTGGAGTTCTACGGTCCCGAGGATCGAATAACAAGCATAAAAACACATGTGCGAATACAATCAAAGAAGTCGGGGT
>SKCR01054570.1:0-29553 GCA_019454045.1 Zanthoxylum bungeanum | reverse complement strand
TTAATTCGTTAGCGACGTAAATAATAATTTCGCCAGGCGCAATTATTTATTTAAATTCGATTGAATTAACGTCGCGACGTAAGCTCAGTATTTCGGAAATATCGAACCCGAACGCGTGTGAGTGCACGTGGGCCCACTTTCATTTGGAAACGTGTGGGGCCCACATGACACATGTCATTCTAATGCTTTGCATGTAGATAGTGTACAATGCACTCAATGTTATTGCATGGAAATTGAGTGTTTGACACTCTAAGCTATTGCATGTGTTGTGTCATAAATTATTATTAATTTAATAAATTATGGCATAAATATAAATTGATTTTTGGTAAATCATTTTATTAACTTAATACAACTTCTTCTCTCTCAAATTTCTCTCTTCTCTCACGCCCAAATGAAGAAATTCTTCACTGGTTTGGAACCAGAAATGGCGTGAACAAAGGGAAGCCAAAAGTGGTTTCTCATGGTGAGAAATCAAGTGCTAGCACACTACGAGTCTTGCGAAGGTGGTAGGGAGGTTCCCCATGAGACGGGATCCATCCGACGAAGATTGGAGCTCCGTTTCTTCACCCAATTTTCTGTTTTGCAGGGCAGTGGACTGCATGCAGTGGGCGTGAAAGGCAGTGCGTTTTTGGGCTTGAATCGTCTCCAAATCGACTCAACCGATCAATGTGAGTATTCCGCTACCTCCGTTGATGTGTTCACACATAATTTCATGTCTTGTTTGACCTTGGGACCTTATAGAAAACCAACATGGCTTTCATAGATATTCTCCGTAGAATTCTGGGGAGTAACAACCTTTATTCAAGGAATAAAGATCTACTGGGATAGATTTGGAGTTGTTAACACTCTCTGGGAAATTGTACATTTGAAATGTACTTGATATGGTGTCTCATACGCTTTGAACATATGGAGTCACAATCAGGACAATCCAAGTGATAGTCACTGGATTGAAGTTAAGGACATCTATGTATCTTAGAGAACTAAAGTGTTGTCTTAAACTATGGAGAATGAGAACTTGAAGTGACTGGGATCACTGCTGCAAGTTTCCAAACAGTTAAATACTGGCGGTACTATAAAGTTTGAATAACGGGACAGTGAGCTGGAAATCTTCCGAACAAGATACTGTTGTCGAATAACAACAAATGCGGATTATTGCTGCAGCTGAGGCAGCAATAGAAGCCATTTGGATCGAAAAAAAATCTAATTAGATTAGATATAGTTCTGTTAGCGGCTATAAGCTAGGCGTCAGCATAGGCTAAGGAATTAAAGGTCTCATCGACGATCCAGATATATACTTAGATTCATCTCATCTGATTCGTTCGGATCATACATCATGGCGATGTGATGATCGTGTAAATCGCGTCAGACGATAATCATGCAAATCCGCTGACGAAAACTTTTCCTCAGCAATTTGAGCAACCGTACATAGTTCGTGTTGTAAGACACTTGAGTGACTGGCTATTGCCAAGTGGGAGATTGTTGGACAAAATGACCCATAGCGTCACTATTTGTACAGATCATTGTGTTGTTGTAACAAATTAACTATGTGACAAGGAAATTGCACTCTCTTCATTTGTGATTAGATCACCATAGATATATAAATGAAGAGAGGTCCCTATGATTAGTTCCTGGATTGAGAATGATATGAGACAGTATCAGTCCACGAAGGATTAATCATTTAAATATCCCTAGCCGGCGTATTATCGAGACTGGACATCGATAATGCGGAATAGGCTAGTATTGCACTTGTGCGCGTTGTGAGGGCACAACGACATAGTTCTCATATATATATAAGTATTGGATACTTATGCAAGTGCGATAGGAGGTTGTGTTTCACCGATGGTACGGGAAACAGCTTCGCTCTGGATAGACCCCTCAGAATCACATTGGTATTATGACTATGTGTCTTTGAGAGGCCGACATCAGGGTAGGTGTATTTGGTCTTAACCTGAGACTTGCACCGCTAATGCTTACGACAATCAATATACTTTGATTGAGGTCGTCAGGGACTTTAACCGGTTCTGGTACGCCGATTTTAGGTATATTGAGAATCGTAGAGTATTGGGTGTGATGTCAAGACGGAAGTATCACTCCAGTCATAGTGGAGATGATGTCAGGCAGGATACGGTATTAGTGCTCTTAAGTGTTGCGCAACCATCGGGATATTATGACTAGGTCATGCATATCCGATTATAGAGACTAGTTACCAGACATCCGATATGTGCTTCGGACGGGGTAGACACTTATCCAGCCCCAGCCCTAGCACGTGACTATCCGATACTGGGCCGATATACACAATACTTAGTAGACTACGCCTGATATAGATCTTAAATATTCTTATAAGAATATGTCCGGAGAATTGGGAAGACTTGGTGCTTTGCTAGGAGTCGACCTTGTCTCGTAAATCGGTAGAACGTAGTACTTGGTACGTACGTGATTCGGATACTCCGACGACCGTATTTACTGCCAACTTATCCGGGGATCTCATGGGTCGCTTCCCGATAATCCACCGATGACGCATAACTCGCTCTCTTGAATAATCTGGGATTATATAGAAGAGAGAGAAAATTAATCTAGGATTAATTACGGAGATATTTTATCTAGGATAAAATATCGTCTAGAGAGAGATAACGATTAATTTGGAATTAATCGGTAAATTAATATATTCGATATATTAAACGAAATTAGATTTCAACGCGGAATTAAAATTAGATTTTAATTCGGGCGAACGAATTAATTTAGAATTAATTCGTTAGCGACGTGAATAGTGAATTCGCTAGGCGTAATCATTTAATTACGACGCGACGGAAAAATCGTTAATTTGGAATTAGCAAACCTGAGCCCGAGTGTGATTGCGAGCGCATTCGTATTTCGAATTCGAGTGCGGCGTCACAAGTCACATCAAGCGTCAAATCATTAGTCGCATCAAGCGTCAAATCACTTGTCACTTTGAGTGATGTGACATGACAACATGTCACTTTATTAAAGTAGATGTGACTTGATGGACTTGTGATGGACTTTTGACTTTGGAGTGTGGAACACTCAAGGTCATTACAATTGATTTAATTTGTTTTTTGAAAACAAATTAATTATTAAAAACATTTATTATTTTTGGAAAATATATAAACAAATGTTATACCACTTTTGTAATAACTTAACAACATTTCTCTCCTTCAACCTCACGCCCAAGGGGCATTTTTCACTGGTTTTTGAAGCCAAAAACGTGAGCAAAGGGAAGCCAAGAGTTGGGTTTTTGTGGCAAAAACTGCAAGTGCTAGCACACTACGAGACTTGCGAAGGTGGTAGGGAGGTTCGCCCATGAGCCGGGATCCGTTAGACGAGGCTTGGAGCTCCGTTTCGCAGCTCAAGAACAGAAGACAGTGGACAGTGGACTGCAGCAGTTCACGCCTAAAACAGTGAGCATTTTGGCCTTGATTCATCTCCAAATCGACTCAACCGATCGATGTGAGTATTCCGCTACCTCCGTTGATGTATTCACACATTGTTTTCATGTCTTGTTTGATCTTGGGACCTAGATAATAACCAACAGTCTGGCTAGACATGGGCCCACAAACGTCACTATGAACATGGGCTAACGGTTTGGTGGCACGTACACCTTTACCGCTAAAAGGTGATTTAGGCATTTTGCCTAATAAGAAAGATTCGTAGACGTCATATGAATTTGAATCAAATCCGTCCAAGTACACACTCTTCGAAAGTGTGGATATGCGAGTCTTGTTTATGTGTCCCAGACGATAATGCCACATATAAGTTTCATCTTTATGACTTACTTTAACCTTTTTGTTTGTTACATTTTGAGATTGGTTTATATTCAAAATATAAAGACCATTATTTACAATAGTAGTGCAAATTTCTATATCATTTTTATACATAAAACACCCAGTGTTTCTAAATACAAAAGTGTACCCACATTGGGCTAGCATAGATACAGATATAATATTCCTAGTCAAACTAGGTACATAATAACAGTCTCTAAGTTCAAGTACATGCCCTGAGGGCAGTTCTAAAAAAAAAATGCCAACGGCTAAAACGGCGACTGGTGTCCCATTTCCAACACAGAGGTCAATCTCTCCTAAAGCTAGTCTCATGCTAATCCGCAGATCATGCACATCAGTACAAATGTGAATACCATAACCAGAATCAAAAATCCAATTTTTAAAACTAGAAGTAGTCATGTTTATTTCTATAACAAACATACCTGAGTCCGGTGCCTTGCCCGCCTTGCTTTCCTTCCTGAGTGCCTTGTACTCGCAGCAGTCACGCTTCCAGTGACCCCGCTGTCTGCACTTAAGACAACATCTTAGGATTTGTCCTTGGGCTTCCCATAAGCCTTTGATGATTTGGCCTTGCCTTCTTCTTCTTCTTCTTGACACCTCTAGTCGCCTTGGGCCCAGCCCTCGGAGTCCGAGATGTAGAAGCGAAGTGCGCCTCACACTTCTTACCCTTAAGAAGCTCATTTTCTGCCTCACGCAGCATGGACATCAACTCTCCAAGAGCCTGCTATTGGTTCATCATATTGTAGTTCATGATGAACCCACTCCAAGTGTTGGGGAGAGACTATAAGATCAAATCTATAAAGGTCTTTATCTCAAAGACAATCCCCATTTGTCCAAGCTGCTCGATATCGGAAATCATCTGTGTCACATGATGTTCGACAGATGACCCTCTGACATCCAAGCGCGGAAGAGCTTCTTCTGTAAGTCATATCTTTGCGATCTAAGATTAGATCGGTGTAGATCATTCAACTTGTTCTGTTGACAGAATTGCTGAGTCATAGCAGCAAGCTTTACCGATTGAGCAGTTGCATTATCATCACTATGAGTCTTCCAAAGCTCTAGCTCAAGCAACTGATCAGGTCGGGGTTTAGGCCCAAGAGGTCTCTCTATAGTATATAGCAGCCTCTCGAATCCAAGGACTATCCTTAGATTCATTTCCCAATCGGAAAAGTTAGTGCCGTTAAAGACATTATCACCTATGATGATGTCTCAGACACTGTTCTTTCCAATCATTTTAATTGCAATAGTCCAACTATCCAATTAACAATGTAAGGGTACAGTCTAACTATTACAAGAAAAATAACACAATATTAGTCCAACTAATAAAATAATTTTGACTAAATAATTTGAAAGCGCGTAAAGCTAAGTATTTGAACGAAATTACAAATTCAATACTAGCCTCCCACTATTTTCTGCGAGCCTCTAACCCTCTGTGGAGTACTCGGGAAACCTAGTTTCCTAGTGGGCTAGGATCCCGTTAAATAACATGCAACCTTGACTTTGGCCAACAAGCTGTATGATATTTAACTAGGTAGATCTCGAAGATAAATTGGATCTCATCCAATTCCTAGATCCGGTAGGTGGACCACCAAGTCCGAAACATATATACAATATATATGCCAATATATCAAATATATTTTCCTAACCTATTCCTCTGAATCAACTAAGCCTTGGAAAGGTTCCAGTTAAGCGGGACCCATTGACCTTGGAAAGGTTCGTAATCAATGTCGATGGACAAGAAGTGATCTTGAATTTGGCCAATAAATCACAACTTGGACAAGACACCGATATGTAACAAAGCTTTCATGATTCAAACACATCCGCAATTGACAAAGGTCTTGACTTTGGCCAACAAACCAGTGCCAATCTTGGATCTTGAGTAAGAATCACTCAATGGAAGGAAAACGCGTAATATGTTTTGAGGGTTTTTCGCGTAAATTGGCAACCAATTTATTATCTTTGTTAGGTCTCATCATACACTCTTAAACATGCATTCTAAAAGCATAATAAGGAGCGGAAAGTAAATTAATAACGATATGCGGATGGATATTTAACAAATTGTTCCTAGAACAAATCACTTTATTTCCTCTCCTCGTCTAGCATTATTGTACTTCTACCCAATTACATAATACAATAATAGAAACCTCATTAAATTGAGGGGAATTAGGTGAGAAGAGAATACAAAGAATCAACGAGAGATAAGGCTGGACACGCAGGTCCAATTTAATAAATTCTAAATTTACAACAATTTCCAAAATTGTCTTTTCCCTTCTAATATTCATCTGATATATGCTATTCATTCAAAACATCCATGTATTCATTCATAGCATGTAATTCAATCAATCTAATCCAATTAATTAATATTTGAATTAAATGATCATCCAATATTCAAACAATGACTTGATTTTGCGCGAGTCAAACTCGTTTGAGAATAAGTACTCAAAGTATGAATTCTTGAATTATATCGAACTACTTGTTAAATTTAATTTAATTCATATTCAATACTAATTCATTTATTTAATTCCGAATTAAATAACTACACTTTTTAATGCGCTTTAACGACTTAGATTCCAAATCTAGTCTAATCAGGTCTCAAAGCCCAACTAACATCCAATGTTGTTTAATTAAAGTTCGATGTGCTTTCAATTGATTTCATAAGGCATGGGCTTTGGTCAATATGGGTCAAACCCAAATACCAAGGCCAATTAAGGAATCACCCTCATTTGCCAAGAAACCAATTTCGGCCCATAAGGCCCAATTAAACTTTTAAAGCCCATTTGTTATATTTGGACTTAATGGAATGATTTAGGCCCAATATGGATCCAATCCAATTGGCCTAAACCAACTTGGCCCAACCAAGCCCATTAGGCCCAAATACAACAATTACAAGCCCAATTCTAAATCAAGCCTAATTAATTAAACTTTAGTATTCCAAATTTTAAAATTCAATTAATTAAAGTGTTAAGCCATGATTAACCATTAAATTAACATTTCCAAAATACTAATCTAACCAATTAATCACGCTTTTCATTATCAACACATGTCCAACATAATTGATTTAAAAAATCATCTCATTTCATGCAAGGTAGCTCACGGTATTCATGGGGTTTTTATGTCCGATTTCGTTTTCAATCCAATTTAATTACAAATCAACATTTCCCAATTGTTTTAAGTCATTCAATGATCAAAGGAACAAAAAATACCACGACTTTAGGGCACTAATAGCATTCGGCCAAGCCAATGATTTGTGGAAAAACTGATCCAATCCATTTTTCACAAAATTTATCACAAACAACTCCAAGTCATCCATATACAAGCATGCTCAATCAAGTAATTTAGTCAAAACATGCTCAAATCCAATTTACCCAAATTTTAACCTAAGTATATTTCATGCTCAAAATCGCTCTGATACCATTGTTGGGTTTCTAGGTTAATCCCAATATCATTTAGGCATAGAAATAGAATGAAAACGCAAAGAAGAGTGGCAGAAACACACTTACATTGAACGGATTTAGATGTGATGAATAGCAAAATGAACTCCAAGATCTCTTTGCAATATTCGGCTAAGGTGGTCCTCCAAGCTCCAAGTTTTGTCTTGTGATTCCAAGCTCTTAGAATAGGTTTCCCTATCACCTTGTACGATTCTATGATGGTGTTAGCCTTTAGAAATTTTGCAACAAAATTTCTCTTCTTCCTCCTTAAACTTTCGGTCAAGAGATAAAAGAAATGGGAGAGTGTAATTTTCTTTGCAATTTGCGTGAATGAGAGAGTAAGATGGAGTGTGTTGACTTGATTTCTTTTATTTATTTGATTTCAAAAATCAAATTAAGGGTTTACCAAAATTTTGGTAATAAGTCAATAATATCCCTTTAACTTGGAGTGTAAAACAAGTTAAAATCATTCTCACCAAAACCCGTCACTCAAAGTGACAAGTGATGTGACTAATGATGTGACATGTGGGCCCCACTTGATTCGAAATCTGAGTGGGCCCGCAAATACTCCAGGGCTCCGGTTCGCTAATTTTGAATTAATGAATTTTCCGTTGCGACGTAATTAAATCAAATTTAATAGAATATTATGCCAAGCATATTTACTATTCATGTCGCTAGCGAATTAATTCTAAATTAATCTGTTTGCCCGAATTAAAATCTAATTTTAATTCCGCGTCGAAATCTAATTTCGTTTAATATATCGAATATATTATTTTATCGATTAATTCCAAATTAATCGTTCTCTTTCTTCAAATAGTATTTTATCCCAGATAAAATCTCTCCGTAATTAATCTCAGATTAATTATGCTAGAATCATACGTCATCGATGAATCTTCGGGAAGCGACCCAAGAGATCCATGGTTTTGTTGGCAGTAAATCCGGTCTTCAGACTATCCGAACACGTACGTACCTCGTACTACGTTCTTACCGATTTACGAGACAAAGTTGGCTTCTAGCAATGCGCCATGCCTACCCAATTCTCCAAAAATATTCTTAATGGAATATATAATCTATGTCAGACGTAGTATACGTAGTATTGCGTATCTCGATCCAATATCTGATGTCACATGCAAGGCCTGGGGCTGGAATAGTGTCTTCCCCGTACGAAGCATATATATCATATCACTAGCAACTAGTCTCTTTATTATCGGATAATCATGACCTAGTCATATTATCCCGATGATTACAACCCTTTAGAGAACCAGTTATGTATCCCTGCGTGACCATCATATTCATATGACTGAACTGATACTTTCATCTTGACATCACACCCAATACACTACGATTCTCAATAAACCCAGAAGAAGCGTACATAGAACCTGTTAAAGTCCTGGACGACCAAAACCAAAGCGTATTGATTGTCACAAGTACTAGCGATGCAAGTCTCAGGTTAAGACCAAATGCACCTACCCTGATGCGGACTCCCATAAACACATAGTCATACTACCAATGGGATTCTATGGGGTTTATCCAGAGCAAAGTTGTTTTCTGTACCATCGTTAAAACACAACCTCCTACCACACTTGCATAAGTATCCAATACTTAAATATATGAGAACTATGCTATTACGATTCCATAACACGCACACGTGTGATACTAGTCTATTCCGCATTATCGATGTCCAGTCTCGATAATACTACGACTAGGAATATTTAATGATTAAACCGTCGTGGATTGATATTGTCTCATATCATCTTAATCCCGAACTAATCACATGGACTTTCATCATTCACAGATTTAAGTAATCTAATTACGAAATGATAAAAGGCAATTTCCTTTGCTACATAATTAATTTGTACAAAAACACAATGTCTTTTACAAATAGTGACGCTATGGGTCATAATTGTCCAACATTATTACGATAGATCTTAATGCCGAGGATGTAGGCTGCTTCTCCCAAATCTTTCATGGAGAAATTTTGAGATAACCATTGCTTGGTGGCTTGCATCATGGAATATCATTCCCGATGATTAATATCTCATCGACATATAATACAAGAAATACAACAGCACTCCCACTATTTTTCTTGTAAACACAAGGCTCGTCTACATTTTTATGAAGTCAAATTCTTTGATTGTCTCATCAAATCGTATATTCTAACTTATGGAGGCTTGCTTGAGTCCATAAATGGATCGTTTAAGCTTGCATACTTTATTATGATCATCCTTAGATACAAACCCCTCTGGTTGTGTCATATAGACTTCCTCTACGAGGTTCCCATTAAGGAAAGCTGGTTTGACATCCATCTGCCAAATCTCATAATCAAAGTGTGCAGCTAGTGCCAGTAAAATTTGAGTGGACTTTATCATTGCAACATGTGAGAAGGTTTCGTCATAGTCAATTCCTTGGATTTGTTTATAACTTTTCGCCACCAACCTCGCCTTATAGGTTTGGATGTTGCCTTCTGCATCTGTTTTATGCTTGTAAATCCACTTGCAGCCTATGGGTTTTATCCATTCAGGTGCATCTACCAAGTCTCAGACTTGATTCTGATACATATAGTCTATTTCTGATTTCATAGCCTCAAGCCACTTGACTGAATCAATGTCACTCATTGCTTCATCATAACTGGTGGGATTGTCATTATCAATGACCTGATGATGTTCCTCATCAATATGGAAACCATATCTTTCAAGCTCATGTCTTTCTCTACCATACCTTCTGAGTTCATAACCTTGTGTTTGCTCCGTCGCTGCCATTTTGAGGGGCCTGGGGTTTAGTTCTATGTTAGTTTGTTCTTCTCGTACCTCTTCGAGGTCAAGTCTACTCCCACTATATTTCTTGAGAAGGAATTCATTCTCTAAAAATTTAGTATTTCGTGATACAAATGTTATTTGTTCATTTCGGACGTAGAACTCGTATGCTCTTGAGTTCAGGGCATATCCTACAAACTTACATTTAACTGCCCTATCATCCAATTTGTTAGCTTGTGTGAGTTTGACATATGCGTCACATCCCCCAACTCTTAGATAACTAAGACTATGACGTTTACCAGACCATAACTCATATGGTGTTTGACTAACAGTCTTGGAAGGAACTTGGTTTAGTAGTAGTGTTGCAGTTTCTAAAGCAAGACCCCAAAATGAAAGAGGTAGATTCGTGTCTGGCATCATTGATCGGACCATATCTAATAATGTCTGATTTCTCCTTTTCGAGACCCCATTATGCTGTGGAGTTCCCGGAGGAGTCCACTAGGAAATAATGCCATTTTCTCTCAAGTAATCATGAAATTCATTGCTTAAGTATTCACAACCTCGGTCAGACCTTAGTGACTTAATACTTTTATTAAGCTGGTTTTCTACTTCAGCCTTGAAGTCTTTGAATTTCTCAAAGGCTTTAGATTTATACCGCATAAGGTACACATTCCAATATCACAAATGATCATCGATAAAGGTAATAAAGTAGGAGAATCCACCTCTAGCGGTGACTGACATTGGTCCATATAAATCAGAGTATATGAGTTCTAATGTCTCCGCTGCACGCAGTCATTTACCTTTGAAGGGTAATTGGTCATTTTACCAAGTAAACAAGACTCACAAGTTCCATAAGGTTTATATTTAAAGGGTTTGAAATACCCATCCTTATGTAGCTTAGTTAATCTTGTTTCATTGATATGACATAAGCGACTGTGCCATATAAGTGATTCATTGAGATTATTCGATTTAATATTTTATATATTAGAGGTTGAACATTCTTTGTTAGTTTGTAAGACATAGATACCATTATTCAAAATAAAATATCCATATTTTATTTCATTGAAATAAATAGAACATTCATTACAACTTATTAGGCATGAAAAGCCTTTATTACAAAAAGAAGAAATTGAAATGATGTTCTTTACTAGAGAAGGTACATAAACACAATCTTCTAAGTCTAAAACTAAACCATTTGGCAAAACTAATGAATAAGTCCCCACGCACAATGCAGCCATTTTTGCTCTATTACCCATGCGTAATTCAACCTCCCCATGATGGAGTCTCCTACTGTTTCTCAGGCCCTGCACATTGTTACACAAGTGAGTCCCACAACCGGTGTCAAGCACCCAAGTAGAAGGTTAATAGTTTTGAGAATATAGTTCAATCATATACAACATACCTGAAGCATTGGGCTTTTTGGCCTCTTGGGCTTCCCTAGCTTCCTTGGCTTTCAAGGATCTGCAGTCATTCCCTTCTTTCCATAAAAGAAACATGTCCCATTTCCATTTTTCTTCTCCACCTTACCATTGGCTTTAAGTGGTCTGGAGCCTTGGCCTTGCCCTATTTTTCTTTGGGTCTCGTGGCTTCAGGTTCATACCCGTAAGCATGATGGAGGTTTTAAGCTCCGGTTTCAAGTACTTGTCTTCTTGCTTTATCAGACTGTACAATTCTGCTAAAGTAACTTCTTTCTCAAACAGATGAAACTGCATGATAAAGTTAGAGAATTCTTTTGGTAATTACTGAAGAATTAGATCGTGACCTATGTCATGATCCATGATGAACCCGAGGTTGGCCAATTTTTCAAAGTGGCCAATCATCTTAAACACATGTCCACTAACAGATCTTTCTTTATACCTTGTTTGGAATAAGGCACATGACACTTGGAATCTCATGGTATGAATGGAAGTTACATACAACTCCTTCAAGTGAAAGATGATGGTTTGAGCATCCATATCTTCGTGAGCTTTCTGAAGTTCGTCCGACATATAGCCAAGCAATATGAAAACTGCTTGCTCATCATCATCGACGTGTTTCTTCCAAGAATCAAATGTATCTTGGTCAGCATCTTCTGTGGGTTCAGGGGGAAATGGTCTTTCAAGAACATAACAAATCTTTTCTTGTCGTAAGACAATTTTAAGGTTTCTAAACCAGTCATTGTAGTTGTTCCCTTTGAGCTTATGCTCACCAGGATGGAACGAAGTGATACTCTGTTTGCCATTTGAATGTTTGTGAAATATTTTAACCCACATGTTAAGAGAAAATGTTAAAATTAGGAATATGTTTTCATTAATGTTTCATAACAACATGGGCTTTTAATATTATGAAGTTGCTGCCACTCAATTATTTTAAAATTTTACGCAAATCGCATCAACCATATATGATGGATTTCTTGTGGGCAAGGATCCCATTATCATCATTTTATAACTCCGACTAGGGTCGGTCGTTATAAAATATGATAATTAGGTAGGTTCCCAACCAATTTATGATATAAATCACAATTCCTTGATCATTGGGTTGGGTAATCAAACATGATATAGCTTATGCTAGTCCTTGTGGACACTCAATCTTATGCTAGTCCTTATGCTAGTCCTTATAAGACCACGCCTAAGGGTCGCTGCGTCTTATGACTTAGAAAACTTCAACCAATATCAATAGTATAATCTACAGACAAATTGGTATTGGTCAGTCTGGTAAAGCCTAGTCCTGTCAAAGTTATTTGATCCACACATAAGATTGTAAAGACCTCAAGTCTAAGGACTAGTCATATAATCGATACATGAAAGTTCTCACAGACACATGAGATAAACACTCCATATGAAAACTTTTGGCGGTCAGTTCGATGGACACGAGCAACAAATGCATCCATGTGATATACCAAGTGGACGGATCTCCGCTAGTAGTTTATGAGATCGGCTACCCCACTTAAGGGCATATCATATCATCATGCTAGTCTCTCTTCTTTGTGAACGCCCAGATTATTCACAAAACTATGACTATGAACATTTAAGAGTAATGATTCTCATAAGGCGTGGAAGCCATCGTCTTATTACTGCAATGGCTTTATTACAGTGTTGATGATTCATATAAGTTATGTAAGACACGTATAATAAAGATCGTCAGTTTATTAATTAATGAAAATTTTACAAATACATGTACATATAGCCCATCCACAAGTTGGGTATAGGGCATATCCCTAACACTCTCAACATCAACTTATATCTATTTCATATTCTTCACTTAGTTTATACCCAAAAATTTAACAAGTTAGGGTTTCTCAAAATATTATTGTCTTAATACAAAAATCATACAATCACATCACACCCAAGCTCACAACATATTACAAGTATCAAATCATCAAAACTTGATATATCACAATTTGGGTCATGAATTTCTTACCTCTTTTCCTTTGATTTCCAATATTTCCCAAACCTTAATGGTTGCCAAGCTCTTTTATCTTTTTTCTTCTTTTTTTTTCCTCTGCTCTCTTTCTTCTCTTCTTCTCTTCTTCTTTTTTTCTTCTCTTCTTCTCATTTTTCTCTTTCTTTCCATGTTTTTCTTCTACTTTATATTTTCTAATTTGTGAAATGATGAATAGTAATCCCCTTTTATACTATGGCTTGTTTGAAATTTAGATTAATGAAGAAAAGTGTAGAAATATTGAGAAAGTTTTAGATTCTTCTAGATAAGACCATTGTATTATTCATCCAGATTTGTAACTTGCATTTTGACCTATTTTTGGTCTGAATTTTAAAAATGTTCAATGCAAAAGTTTTAGGTCTTGATCTCAGCTTTTCGGTGATATAAAATTCCTAAAAATCAGTATTCGTATGAGAAAGTTAGGGCCCAAATACCATGGGTTATTCGGAGTGGAACATAATACAGTTTCATATCAGAATTTCGAGGAATTCACCGATTTTCCCGAATGTCGTTCCATGAATGTATATGTGCTCGAACATAATTTATATTATGTTACCTTTGTCCCATAATGTAACAGTACTGCAATATAAAAGTAGTAGAGACTACCCGTCGTTACAGTATTTGATGCATGTTACTTGGTCCGTCTTGTCAATACCGCTTATGGATAAATAATCTATGACTATATCCGAGAACGTGCCAAAGCTGTGAGGATATAGCCGGTAGAAAATTATATGTACCGGATATATTTTTGATATTAGGTAAATTCAGGCGAAAGCGGAATCCTGAATTTGCCAAAGCTGTCTGGGTTATGTAAGTATCTTAAATTTATCATTGACAAGTTTAATCTTGATATGCCTTATTATGAACGCGCCAAAGCTGTCACAACGAGAAATGATTTGGACCGGAACCCAGGACTCACTGGTGAGTAATTGACAATGAGTTGTCTACCTAATGACTATACGTAAGTGAGAGCGTACCAAAGCTATGAGCTGAAATATGTTCATGGGGTCAACTTTTCACTATTGTATTTAATTTGATTATTGATTATTATGTATTCTGCTTGGGGATTATAGTTTTTGCATGAAATAAAGGGAATGGCATTTTAAGATTAATAATCCATGATCTATTAATGCTTTTGATATTATATGAAACTGTTTTGTCTGCTAGCCGTTTATTCGCTATCTATTGATATATCTACGATGGCGGCACCTTCGAACTATAATCGAAGGTGCCGCCACACATAAGATTGTAAAGACCTCAAGTCTAAGGACTAGTCATATAATCGATACATGAAAGTTCTCACAGACACATGAGATAAACACTCCATATGAAAACTTTTGGCGGTCAGTTCGATGGACACGAGCAACAAATGCATCCATGTGATATACCAAGTGGACGGATCTCCGCTAGTAGTTTATGAGATCGGCTACCCCACTTAAGGGCATATCATATCATCATGCTAGTCTCTCTTCTTTGTGAACGCCCAGATTATTCACAAAACTATGACTATGAACATTTAAGAGTAATGATTCTCATAAGGCGTGGAAGCCATCGTCTTATTACTGCAATGGCTTTATTACAGTGTTGATGATTCATATAAGTTATGTAAGACACGTATAATAAAGATCGTCAGTTTATTAATTAATGAAAATTTTACAAATACATGTACATATAGCCCATCCACAAGTTGGGTATAGGGCATATCCCTAACACTCTCAACATCAACTTATATCTATTTCATATTCTTCACTTAGTTTATACCCAAAAATTTAACAAGTTAGGGTTTCTCAAAATATTATTGTCTTAATACAAAAATCATACAATCATCATCACACCCAAGCTCACAACATATTACAAGTATCAAATCATCAAAACTTGATATATCACAATTTGGGTCATGAATTTCTTACCTCTTTTCCTTTGATTTCCAATATTTCCCAAACCTTTAATGGTTGCCAAGCTCTTTTATCCTTTTTTTCTTTCTTTTTTTTCCTCTGCTCTCTTTCTTCTTCTTCTTCTCTTCTTCTTTTTTTCTTCTCTTCTTCTCATTTTTCTCTTTCTTTCCCATGTTTTTCTTCTACTTTATATTTTCTAATTTGTGAAATGATGAATAGTAATCCCCTTTTATACTATGGCTTGTTTGAAATTTAGATTAATGAAGAAAAGTGTAGAAATATTGAGAAAGTTTTAGATTCTTCTAGATAAGACCATTGTATTATTCATCCAGATTTGTAACTTGCATTTTGACCTATTTTTGGTCTGAATTTTAAAAATGTTCAATGCAAAAGTTTTAGGTCTTGATCTCAGCTTTTCGGTGATATAAAATTCCTAAAAATCAGTATTCGTATGAGAAAGTTAGGGCCCAAATACCATGGGTTATTCGGAGTGGAACATAATACAGTTTCATATCAGAATTTCGAGGAATTCACCGATTTTCCCGAATGTCGTTCCATGAATGTATATGTGCTCGAACATAATTTATATTATGTTACCTTTGTCCATAATGTAACAGTACTGCAATATAAAAGTAGTAGAGACTACCCGTCGTTACAGTATTTGATGCATGTTACTTGGTCCGTCTTGTCAATACCGCTTATGGATAAATAATCTATGACTATATCCGAGAACGTGCCAAAGCTGTGAGGATATAGCCGGTAGAAAATTATATGTACCGGATATATTTTTGATATTAGGTAAATTCAGGCGAAAGCGGAATCCTGAATTTGCCAAAGCTGTCTGGGTTATGTAAGTATCTTAAATTTATCATTGACAAGTTTAATCTTGATATGCCTTATTATGAACGCGCCAAGCTGTCACAACGAGAAATGATTTGGACCGGAACCCAGGACTCACTGGTGAGTAATTGACAATGAGTTGTCTACCTAATGACTATACGTAATGAGAGCGTACCAAAGCTATGAGCTGAAATATGTTCATGGGGTCAACTTTTCACTATTGTATTTAATTTGATTATTGATTATTATGTATTCTGCTTGGGGATTATAGTTTTTGCATGAAATAAAGGGAATGGCATTTTAAGATTAATAATCCATGATCTATTTAATGCTTTTGATATTATATGAAACTGTTTTGTCTGCTAGCCGTTTATTCGCTATCTATTTGATATATCTACGATGGCGGCACCTTCGAACAATCCCTTTGCTCATATGATTGATACGAATAAGCTTAAGGGCGCTGGGAATTTTGCAGACTGGGATATGGATTTGAGGATGATCCGAAAAGATGGGATATATTTTAGAAGGTCCATTACCACTTGCAATATCTGAGATGCATCGCCTGAAGAGATTGAGACTTTCCGGAAATGGAAAGATGATGATTTAAGGGTTAAATCATTCATTCTCAGTTCTCTATCTTCTGAACCGAAGAGGCCATATTTTGAGATGCATGATTCTTATAGCATGATGACACAACTTCGTGAATTGTTTATAAACTAGGAACATGTCATGGTTCATAGAGTAGTAATAGAACTGTTCCATTCTAAACTTGATGAGGGACAGGCTATGAGCACACATGTGCTTCCTTTGATCAATTTGATCGAGCCATTGAGGCATAATGATTTCCCTCTCAATGATACTCTAGGACAAAGTGTCATACTTGGTTCACTCCCGCCATCATATCACTAGTTTGTCATGTACTTCAACATGAATGAGATTCACTGCACTTATCATGAGTTGCATGTGATGCTTGTTACAGAGGAGGAGGATTAAAAGAATGGAGTGTTGACTCACCTATCGAAACCCACTTCACTTTCCGCTTCTTCCCACTCCAAGTCGAAGGGGAAGAAGATGAAAGGAAAGAAGAAGAAAGGGTTCAATGTTCCTCCGCAGGCTAAGGTAGCGAAGCCCAAGAGAGAATCTAAAGATAAATGCCATCCCTGCCAGATAGTCAGGTAGTGGAAGAGGAACTGTCCTACTACCTTCCCCAAATCAGGAGGGAAAAAGCATCGACATTAGGTACTTTTATTTTTCCGGTTATTGATATCTCATTAGAGTGTGAACCTATCACAACTATTTGGATTTTAGATTCTGCTTATCCTATTCACATTTGGAATTCGTTGTAGGTGCTGACGGAAAGTAGATGGTTGAAGTCTGGGGAGATGTAGTTACAATTCGGGAGTGGCGACTCTCTGGATGCGATTGTAGTGCGCTTATGCGAGATTCCCCTACTTAGTGGGAGACTTTTGTTATATGACTGTTTTTTTATGCCAGGATGTGTGGCGAATATTATGTCACTTTTGTATTAGATACCGAAGGATATAATGTAAATATTAAGAACCGTTCTTTATTTGTATATGATAGAAATAACATTCAGATCCTTTGTTGTCCAAATGAGCATGACCATTACATTTTACATACCTCTCGAGATATTTTGAATACTGAAATTAATAAACGTAATTTATCTGAAACGCCTAATCCAGTTGTTTATGAATGGTTTGATTCTGGATCTCACCATTGAACCTTTTCCAACCTGTGAATCTTGTATTCGGGGTAAAATGACCAAAACCCCATTTTCGGGTGTTGGACATCGAGCCACTGACTTATTGGAACACGTACATTCTGATGTATGTGGTCCTATGAGTCAGACTACACACAGTGGTTTTTCATACTTCATTACCTTTAGCGATGATGTGTCATGGTACGGTTATGTTTGTCTAATGAAACATAAATTAGAAACCTTTGAATATTTAAAAGAATTTCGAAACGAACTAGAAAAACAAACTGGACAATATATTAAATGTCTTCGATCTGATCGATATATGAGTGGAGAGTTCAATGATTATTTAAAGGAGAATGAGATTCTCGCTCAATATACTCTTCATGGTACTCCATAAAATAATGGGGTTTTGCTCTTTTAACTGCCACACATCTTTTGTATAAGATTCCTTCCAAAGTTGTTCCTACGACTCCGTATGCGATATGGACCGATAGGAAACCGAATCTTAATTATTGATATTGATATATTTTCCGTTTATCACACCCCCCAAACTTAACATTTTGCTAGTCCTCGAACAAAACAACAAAATTAAATACAATAAACAACTTTAAAATAAAATTAAACTAAGCCATTTTCGTAGGGATCACGATTGCATTTAGCATATGCAAAAAGCTTTTAAACCCCTAGGTGTCCCTAGTTGACGAGTTGTAGTCTCGTGAGGGCTTACAGCGACAATACCCACAAACGTCAATCAAATGTACAATCAAACACACAAAACAAGTTAGTGACTAAACAAGTGAAATTCTTATCCAAGTTAATAGTTGTTTTCTTTCTTTCTAAATTACCAAATAAGTAAATTCTCTGATTATTTTTACCATTTTCCATATACACAACCAACAAGGTATTAATCAAATCATTGCGCCCATAATATTCATAAGTGTAGTTGAAAATAGAGCAATGGATTTATTTTTTTAATTTTTTTACATCTTCAATCCATGTAGCAAGCTTTGGGCCAGTGACTCCCAAGCCAGTTCGCTTTAGGGCACTAGGTGTTAAGACACCCCTACGGACTTAATTACTCGGATCTCAGATGTTTAAAGGTTCTACTGTTTGACGCGAACAATCTCTACTTACTAAGGCAAAACGCACGGTTACTAAGTAGAAACTTTATTATTATTAACTTAAGCTTTTACCGTTTGACGCGAACAATCTCTGCTTACCGAGGTAAGACGCCTGGTTACTAACTAAAAGCATGGTTAATTATTTATATACAAAATTTTTCTTTTCTTTTTTTATTCCATTGCTTTCAGATGATTCCTCCAGTAAACTAGAGCACTGAATATTACAAACTTGTCACTTATGACTCATGTCCGTATGTTACCATACATATTGATAATACCTGTCAACTGAGCATATGAAGATCCAATTTAATCAGTATTATGGAGTATTCACAAATTTAAATAATTCAAAAGGAAATAAATAAAAATTAACTTGTTACGAAATAGGTTGAGATATGTCTCAAGAGTGGAAATTCCTTATACAACTATCTCAAAACCCAATTCCACCTGGTTAGTCAAGTTAAAAACATAAAAATCAATTTTTTTTTAAATTTTTTTAAATTGTTTTTTATTTTCGATTAATAACCAAGAAAAACAACACAATTAAAAATAAAAACAAGATACTAGTCAACTATTCCGCACCCCAAACCTAATTGAGTCATTACACCCAATGTCTAAAAACAAGAAGAAGAGTTTAAAAGACAGTACCTGGTTAGCGTGGAATTCTATGTCTAAAACGAAAATTGAAGGTTAAGATCCAGATTTATTCGACGCTTCTTACCATGATCATTATCGGACCAGTTTATCTTGGAAAGGATAGGGTCAATTTGTGGTAAAAAAGGCTAAAGGTTGGTCAATTAAATCATTGGTTGTTCTGGCAGTGAATAGTGTATCTTTTACGGGTTTTGAAAGGAACCCATTTCTACGGGCATCTTCAAGAAAAACACAAACAAATCATAAAATCCATCAACATTAATTGTCCAATTAGTTTCTGGTGTATGTTCAAGTTCGCCCAAGATAGCACTGTAAAAATTTCCTCCATCGTGCCTAAGCCACCTGGCAAAGCAATAAAAGAATCTGCACGGTTAATAAGTCGTTCATACATACCTGGCATGATGCATTCATCTCTATTTGATTTTTTTATAAGATTCACCTCCGCCAATGGTTTTGGGATGCTTCCCAAAACTTGACTACCTCCTTCCAGTACAGCCCTTGAAACGTACCTCAATAGTCCAAGATTGCCACCGCCATATACTAAGTGCATATTCCTCACAGCCATGACTCTACCCAATTCTTGTGCTGCCTCAGCGAATTCTGGTTTAGAACTAGAACTAGTACCGCAAAACACACAAATGTTAACAATTCATCTTCTTGAAGTTGCTTCCTTTTTTTATATATTTTTTTCTCAAATCTGGATGTCTACAAGAGTGCAATGACGAGCTGCATTTATAGATCCTGAAAAGGGGTGAGTAATAATAGAACTAGTACCTGCCAAATGACAATTATTAGCTAAAAAGTAAAATAAATCGTGAAAGTTAAAAAAGTATGGATCCTATCGGCGAGAATAAAAGAAAATAACAAAATAAATCACAATTATTAGTTAAAGATAAATAGATAATAATATGTACAGCTATTAACAGCTTGAATGACATCTATGCGTCAGGTACAAGCTTCCCATCCAATTTTCTTATAAATTGGCAAACAAGGTTGTTGATGGTGTTGTTTTCAGGCACTATGATATTTAATGCAGCACGACAAGGACAGAAGGGTAATTCCCTGACTGGTTGAGATCATCAAAGCCGACCCGGCCACTATACAGTAAGAGACCGAACACTTGATGATAGATGACCGACCACTTTAGTTCGGATGACCGAGCACTATAAATTCGGCAGAAACACTCTCAGCATAAAAAACTATCATGACCGACCTCATGGAGACCGACCAGACGAGCGAGATATGCTCAAAGACAAGGAAATGAAGTCAGAATCCGAAAAGGAATAAGAAAAGAGAAGGCAATATTAGACTAGGAATCCTTGCAAGAAGAGAAGACTGAGTTCAACTAGGATTTCTTATGCAAATAGGAGTCTGATTTCTATACTATTATAAATAGGAGGGCAGAGTATGTGTAAAAGGCATCAAAAAATTAGTGATCAGAATCATCAAGCTCTGACTTGTAAAAGCACAAAAAGACCTGAGAAACTTATTGGAGTAATAGACAAACAGATCGGCTATAGTATTAAACCGTTACGGTAAGACCGTAATGGAAATTACTTAAGCAATAAGTTTCTAAAATACTTGTAAGAGTAAAGTATTCTTTCAAAAGAGGACTCCTCCCGGAACACGTCAATTTGACGGTGTGTCCGAACAGAGTAACCGAATTTTGTTAGACATGATTAGGTTAATCATGAGTCACTCTGAGCTACCATTTCCTTCAACGGATACGCATAAACAGTACAGAACTTATTTAGAATAAGGTTCCATTAAAATCTGTTTGACAGATAACATATTAGATATGAACGGGAAAGAAATCGGGTTTCACATTCCTGTTAAATTTGGGAATGCTAGGCATATGTTTGGATGATACCAAACTAAAACCCAAATTGGATAAGTGCCAATTGTAGGATATCCTAGGGATAACAAAGTATTGTACTTATACAACTCCCTTGAGAACAATTAGATTGTTGCTCACCATGCGGTTTTCCTGAGAGGAATACCGATATGCAGTGGTAAGTGGGAGGATAGTAAAACTCGATGAAAAATTGGAGTAATACTATTCCAGGCACCGAATCCTTAATGGAACACAAATAGTTCATCAAGGATGTAACTATTACCATTAATCTTCGAATACACAAGAACCGCATGAGTCATAGAGATTCAGAAAACAACCTGGGGTATGGGTTTCTGATCTCACCTCGTAAAGATGTCAATCTTTTGAGGTATATCAACTGACTACTTATGAGGAAGTGATACAAGGTATCGACTCCCTATTATGGCAAAGTACCATGAGTCCGAAATGGATTCCATGTATGTCAACAAGTTTGGATACTAGTTGATGTACCGCAAGGCATTGTGCCTACTGGTAATTTATAAGTCTTCAAGGAAGACATACATAGATGGCAACATACCAACGTGTAAAGCTAGGCTTTTAACGAAAAGGTATCGTTATCAACATTGTGTTGATTTCGATTCAACCTTTTACCTATTGCCATGGTAAATCCATTTCAATAATGCTTGCTAAAGCTGCATGTTTCATTTATGAAATATGACAGCTGGACGGAAAATCGCTTTCCTGAAAATGAAACCTTTTAGAGGATGTTTAAAACATCCTGACGGTTTTGTCGTACAAAAACTAGCAAACAAGGTTTGCAGGTTAATCGATCCATGTTTGGATTGAAGCAAGCATTGGTTCTAGGAATTATCGTTTTGATGTAATCATAATAGTATATGATTTGATTCAAAACGAAAAGATTCTTGTGTATATAAGAGGGTTAGTAGGAGCGCACTGACAGTGGCTGTCCTATAAATAATGATAATGTGTCATTTCTTGGAAATGATATTCCCATAATAATCGGTGAAAGCTTGGCTTTCGAAAACTCTCCGTGGAATCGTACATTGTAAAATGTACGCGTCCTGGTGTCTCATACGCTTTGAGCATATGGATTCACAAACAGGCCAATCCAAGTGATAGTCACTGGATTGATGTTAAGAACATTCGTTAGTATCTTAGAGAACTAAGGATGATGTCTTAGTCCATGGAGATGGAGAATAAGTGATTGGGATCACTATAGCAAGTTTCCTAAACCGATAAAATGACGAAAAGTCGCAAACGATACTATACAGTAGAATAACGGTACAGTGAGCTGGAAATCTTCCAAGTAAGATACTGTTACCAAATAAACAACAAATGCGGGTTAATTGCTGCAGCTGAGGCGGCAATAGAAGCCTTCTAGGTCAATAAACAAATCTAATTAGATTAGATATAGTTCTGTTAGCAGCTGAGCTATGCGTCAGCACAGGCTAAAGAATTAATGGTCTCATCAACGATCACGATACATACTTCGACTATTCATCTGATTCATTCGGATCATACATCGTGGCGATGTGATGATCGAATAAATTGCATTAGATGATAATCACGTAAATCCACTGACGAAAACCTTTCCTCAGTAATTTGAGCCAATCCTACATATTTCGGGTGTCAAGCACTCGAGTGACTGGCTATAGGCCAAGTGGGAGATTGTTGGACAATTATGACCCATAGCGTCACTATTTGTACAGATCACGGTGTTGTTGTACAAATTAACTATGTGACAAAGGAGATTGCACTCTTATCATTTGTGATTAGATCACCTAGATGTATAAATGATAGGAGGTCCATATGATTTGTTCGTGGACAGAGAATGATATGAGACAGTATCATTCCATGAAGGATAAATCATTAATATCCCTAGTCATAGTATTATCGAGATTGGACATTGATAAATACGTAAAAGACTAGTATTACACTTGTGCGTGTTGTGAGGGCACAACGGCATAGTTCTCATATGTTTGGGTATATGATACTCATACAAGTGTAATAGGAGGTTGTGTTTTACCGATGGTACGGGAAACAGCTTCGCTCTGGATCAGACCCCCTCGAAATTCCATTGGTACTATGACTATGTGTCTATGGAAATCCGAAATCAGGGTAGGTGTATTTGGTTTTAACCTGAGACTTGCACCGCTAATACTTGCGACAATCAATATACTTTGGTTGAGGACGTCCACGGCTTTAACAGGTTCTGTGTACGCCAATACTGGGTATATTGAGAATCGTAGTGTGTTGGGTGTGATGTCAAGACGGAAGTGTCACTCCAGTCATATGTAGATAATGGTCACGTAGGATACGGTACTGGTTCTCTTAAGTACTGCAGTCATCGAGATAATATGACTAGGTCATAGTTATCCGATATAGAGACTAGTTACCAGAGATCCGACATGTGCTTCGTACGGGGCAGACACAATTACAGCCCCAGGCCTAGCACGTGATCATCCGATACTGGATCGAAATACGCAATACCACGTATACTACGCCTGATATAGATCCCTTATTCCTGTAAGCATGTTTCTGGAGAATTGGGTAGGCTTGGCGCTTTGTTAGAAGCCAACTTTGTCTTGTGAATCGGTGTAAACGTAGTACGAGGTACTTACGTGTTCGGATAGTCCGACAACCCGATTTACTGCCAACATATCCGGAGATCTCATGGGTCGCTTCCCGAAGATTCACTGATGACGTATGACTCACACTTTAATTAATCTGGGATTAATTTAATGAGAGAGAAAATTAATCTGGGATTAATTACGGAGATATTTTATTTGGGATAAAATATCAATTTAGAGAGAGAACGATTAATTTGGAATTAATCGGTAAATTAATATATTTGATATATTAAACGAAATTGGATTTCGATGCGTAATTAAAATTAGATTTTAATTCGGGCGAATGAATTAATTTAGAATTAATTCGTTAGCGACGTGAATAGTGATTTCGCTAGGCGTAATCGTTTAATTACGACGCAACAGAAAATTCATTAATTTGGAATTAGCGAACCCGAGCCCGTGATTATTTGCGAGCGCATTCGCATTTCGAATTCGAATGCGGCACACAAGTCAAATCAAGCATCAAATCATTGGTCACATCAAGCGTCAAATCACATGTCACTTTGAGTGATGTGACATTTGAGAGATTGATGTGAGGTGATTGACAAGCATTTAATGTTTGCCTTTTTGGAAATTAAAAATGGTAAATGGTTTAATAATTTTGGAAATTATAAAACCTTTTTATTTTTTTATTTTCCCACTAACTCTCTCTCTCTTCATTTTCGGTATTAGGCTTTTTGGAGCCAAAAACCCCTCTTCTTCTCTCTCAGTCTTGGACCGATTTCTTCATCTATTTCTCTGGTTTTGACCGAGCAAAATGGAGAAGCAAATGATCTTGTTGCAAGATCTATGTGCTAGCACACTCTAGGAGGCATACCAAGGTGTTAGGGTAGTGTATGCGTGAGCTTGGAATCCATTGTTGAAGCTTGGAGCTTCAAAAGACATCAATGGCCGATTCTTGGAGGAGGAGATCCACCCACTGCCGAGCAGTCCACCATTTGCGCAGTCCACTGGCTAGCAAGGGAGAGCATTTCGTTCTCCATCTTCGCAGCATCCAACCGATCAATGTGAGTTATTCCGCACCTCCTTTGATGTGTATTCAACTCATTTTATGCTTGATTTATGATCCTTGGGACTTGATTGAAACCCAACAGGGATGTATGCCCTAGAGCTGCATGTAATGTAGACAACTTTATATGTTTTGAAACAAAATGGTGCATTATTCATTTATCAAAAAATTTGTTTAATTTTCGCATATTATAAATTATCTTGATTACCTTAGATTACTTATGTGCCTTCAGACTTAGTGTATGAGTGTTATACACAAGAAGATTTAAGTCTGAAGTTAGTAATATTAAATAGTCCATAGAGAATAAACAAAGCGGGTACTTTGTTTGTGGTTTATCTATAACTGCGGTCCATTCTATATTTGTATGACGACCTTGATCCGGGATCGTCCAGGTAGAGACATGAGACTGGAGGCACCTTGTATGATGTGATCATATAGGACTAGACCCAGATGGAAATGACATTCTTATAATATCCGTCAAATAAAGAAAGTTATTTCGATCTATTAGATGGTCATATATGGATTGATCTTAATCCTTAGTGTACCACGAAATCATGCATGGTAGGCTATGTCCTTTGATTTACAAATGTGAAGTTGGTGTAGCAGTCCCGACCAATAGATACGTACTTTGGGGGCATAGTCTATTGTGTAGCTGGAAACGTTTTACATAGATATGGAGTTCACTCCTTCTTGTGAGAAATAGAGGAGTTTCTTCCCTAAGGATTGATTCGGTACTTGAACGGTTTAAGCGTTCAAGTCTTTCTATTACAAATAAAAAGATTAAAATTCATAATGGTTATGAATAAATCATTAATTGGAGAATCAATGGCACTTAAGGTATAAATAATTATAGGGGTATAACGGACATTATGACCCAACTTTAATTACGAGATACTCGTGAAAGGTCAATTCGTATGTAGTGACTATATCGATGGACACCGACTTGGTTTGGCTTAATATATCATCTGCGGCAACGGGAGTGCAACTTCGTGTTTTTAGTAGGTCTGTTTGGTCCCCGTGTTAGCTCGATATACTATTGAGGATTTAGTATAATTGGATAGTCCAATTATATACTCACATATATATAAATATTATTAATATGATTAATAATATTGATATGTCACACTTGATAATATATATTAAAAAGTTATTGTATAATTTTAATAATTATTTGATTATTATTAATTGCATATTATTAATTTATATCATTATATAATTTAATAAATATTGTTATGATTTTTTTAGATTTCAAAAATAGTTTTTGGAAAGATTTTGAATGGTTTTAGTAATTACACTTTATGAAAGGCAATTACACCTTTTTATTTTTGTAATATATCCTTTATTATAATAATAAAAGTTGATGTTATAAAATTAAAAGAAAAAAAAAACCTATATGGCCGAATATTGCTAGGAGGGGGTAGGGGAAGAGTTTGTTAATTTTGGAAATTAATAACCGTAAGTATAAAAAAAAATATTTGATTTTTTTTCTTTTTGCTTACTCTCATTCTCGAAACCCTAGCCTCCATCTTATTCTTCTCCAAATCCTCTCAAGTTATTGAGAAAAATAAAAGAAGAACAAAAGAAAACAAAAATCAAAATAATAAAAGTTGTCAGTGCTCTCCCACTAACCTTCTTGTATACACAAGGGTCATCATCGTTTTGAACGAAATCATATTCTTTTATGATCTCATCTAAACGCTGATTCCATGACCGTGATGCTTGCTTCAATCCATAAATGGATCGATTTAACTTACAAACCGTCAAGTTGTTGCATATAAACATCCTCCAAAAGGTTTCCGTTAAGGAAAGCGGTTTTAACGTCCATCTGCCATATCTCGTAATCGAAGTATGCAGCTATTGCAAGCATTATCCGAATGGATTTAATCATGGCAACGGGTGAGAAAGTTTCGTCATAATCAATACCATATTGTTGATGATACCCTTTTGCTACAATCCTAGCTTTGTACGTTTGTACGTTGCCATCCATGTCGGTCTTCTTCTTGAAGATCCATCTGCATCCAATAGGCTTTACGCCTTCTGGTGCATCAACCAGTGTCCAAACTTGGTTGGCATACATGGAATCCATCTCGGACTTCATGGCATCTTGCCATAAAGCGGAATCAATATTCTGTATTGCTTCCTCATACGTAGTCGGTTCATTATCCTCAATAGATTAATATCTACATGAGGCGAGATCAGGAACCCATACCTCTCAGGTACCTTCCTGACTCTCTCCGACCTACGCGGTCCTTGTGTATCTGAAGATTGTGGTACAGACTCATCCTGGATGGTCTGTTTATGTTCCGTCATTGATTCATTGCCAGGAACAGTATCACTACGATTTTCATCGAGCTCCACTTTCCTCCCACTTACCACTGCATCTAGGAATTCCTTCTCAAGGAAAAATGCATGTAGAGCAACAAATACTTTGTTCTCTTGTGGGTGATAGAAGTAATATCCTTTGGTTTCCTTAGGATATCCACGAAAAGGCATTTATCTGATTTGGGTTCTAGTTTGGTACCTTCCAAACGTTTAACATATGCCCAGCATCCCCAAATCTTCAGGAAAGAGAAACCTGGTTTCCTCCCTGTCCATATCTCATATGGAGTCTGTTCAACAGACTTTGACAAAACCTTATTCAAAATAAGTACTGCACTGTTTAAAGCGTATCCCCAGAAGGATATAGGTAGCTCAGTGCGGCTCATCATCGACCTTACCATGTCTAACAATGTACGGTTTCTCCGTTCAGAGACACCGTTTAATTGCGGTGTTCCAGGAGGAGTCCACTGTGAAAGAATACCATTTTCTTTCAAGTAATCTTGAAACTCATAACTTAAGTATTCGCCACCACGGTCCTGTTAGACATTATGTCCCATAGCGTCACTGTTTGTAAATGATATTGTATTATTGTACAAAATTAACTATGTGATAATGAAATTGCCTTTTGCCGTTTTGTAATATTATTTACTTTGATATATAAATGGCGAAAGTCCATATGATTAATACCGGATTGAGATGATATGAGACAGTATCAATCCATAAAGGTTTAATCATTAAATATCCCTAGTCGGAGTATTATCGAGATCGGACATCGATAATGCGGAATAGACTAGTATTGCGCTTGTGCACATTGTGAGGGCACAACGGCATAGTTCTCATATATTTAAGTATTGGATACTTATGCAAGTGCGATAGGAGGTTGTGTTTTACCGATGGTACGGAAAACAGCTTCGCTCTGGATAGACCCCGCGGAATCCCATTGGTAGTATGTATGCGTGTCTATGGGAGGCCGCATCAGGGTAGGTGTATATGGTCTTAACCTGAGACTTACATCGCTAGTACTTGCGACAATCGGTAAACTTTGTTTTTTGTGGTTGGGGACCTTAACCGGTTCTGTGTAACACCTCTTCTGGGTTTATCGAGAATCGTAGTGTACTGGATGTGATGTCGCGATGGAAGTATCACTTCAGACATATGGAGGTGATGATCACGCAGGACACAGAACTAGTACTCTATAAAAGGTTGCAACCGTCGGGACAATATGACCAGGTCAGGATTGTCCGATTTAAAGAGACTAGTTGCTTGATGTCCGATATATGTTTCGTACGGGGCAAACACATTTCCAGCCCCAGGCCTAACATGTGATCATCCGATACTGGTTCGATATACGCAATACTACGGTATACTACGCTTGATATAGATCTTATATTCCTATAAGAATATTTCTGGAGAATTGGGTAGGCATGGCGCTTTGCTAGAAGCCAACCTTGTCTTGTGAATCGGTAAAAACGTAGTACGAGGTACGTACGTGTTCGGATAATCCGACGACCGTATTTACTGCCAACATAGCCGGAGATCTCTTGGGTCGCTTCCCGAAGATTCACCAATTACGTATGATTCAAACTCAATTAATCTTGGATTAATTACGGAGAGACTTTATCTTGGATAAAGTACTATACATAGAGAGAGAACGATTAATTTGGAATTAATCGTAAAATTATTATATTCGATATAATAATCGAAATTCGATTTCGACGCGAAATTAAAATTAGATTTTAATTCGGGCAAATGAGTTAATTTAGAATTAATTCGTTAGCGACGTAAATAATAATTTCGCTAGGCGCAATTATTTATTTGAATTCGATTTAATTAACGTCGCGACGTAAGTTCGGTATTTCGGAAATATCGAACCCGAATGCGTGAGTGTGCGTGGGCCCACTTTCATTTGGAAACGTGTGGGGCCCACATGACACATGTCATTTTATGCATTATTTAATTGTTAATACATTGCATGGTGATAGTGTACAATACACTCAATGGTTTTGCATGGAGTTTGAGTGTTTGACACTCTAAGCCATTGCATGATTGTGTCATAAGTTTATTATTAATTTAATAAATATTATGGCATAAATATAAATTGATTTTTGTAAC